>DWCF01003867.1:0-18284 GCA_018230265.1 Delias oraia
GCAAGGCAAATTTCGAAAAAAACCCACCACACTCAACTTCAGCCATGTTAGCTCTATAAAGAAAATTCTCTATATAAAAGGAAAATTTCCATTGTAGGTACCTACTTGTAAAGACATTAAGATGAGGCTCTAAGAGGCTGAGTCGTGACGACATAAAAAAATCCTAAAAGTTTTTAGAATCTAAACGCCAGAGTACATGGCCAAAATCTTGTAGGCAAGGCAAATTTCGAAAAAAAACCCACCACACTCAACTTCAGCCATGTCAGCTGAACGTTTAAAAAAGTGTTCATATTTCGCACATAAAAATACTAATGTTATTTACTTCAAACACATAAATTACCGACTTCTTTTAGTGTATGTACGTCGGTTCGTGTCGCGACGAACTAAGGACCATACAACATCTATTCTCAATATAAAAAAACATCAATCCATACATTAGACTCGTATAACCAAATTAAACACAAAACGAGCAAAAATCAAATAGATCACATAACGGTTGATAGTCACCAAAATACCACGTGAAAAGAATGAAAGACCAAATTCATGATTAATTATATATATATGATATACACCCACAACTGACATAGTAAAAAGTGAACAAAAACAAATTGACTGTTCAAAAATCCGTTAAAAAGAACCGAAAAACACAAAAGTTTATTCGAAAATACGTAAAAAAGAATCAAAAATTGAAAAAACATATACAAACCAATAAATATACCAGTCTACCACTGTCACCATACTAACACAAGTTTCTACGGAGCTAGCCTCTAGTCCAAAAAAGTGCAACAAAAAAACTCATGCATAATAAATATACAACCTTTACCTTCTTCCTCCTCGTTTTGCGTTAGGAAAAAAATAATAAAAGGATTTGTAGTCGCTCAACTCTTGTCAAATGTAGCACGATAATTTTACATGACTATAAAACTGCAGTGTGCTGTCTGTTTTCATGATATTGCGGAAACGGTGTTGTACCTATATGGTAAGAGAACACCGACGCCCACGGACAACCGCGCCACAAGCCACGCTTGCCGTGTTAGCGACCTTTAAAGCCGCCAAAGCTCTCGACGAAACAGCATCTATAAGTACCGTTTCACGCAGAGTATTCTGTGAGCACGTCGTATCACTTCAGATGAGCCAGCCCAATTTGTGCGTCAGCATGGCTCTCTCACGGGTGCAACAGATTAAAGTATATTGATATCAAACCCATAGAAACAAAAACAGCAAACTGAGATCTCAAAATTCTCATCCTAAATTTGACAGAGCACGAGCCTTGATAATAGTAATTTTTCGAGGAATAGCATTACAAAACAAACATTTGCAAGAGTTTCCAAGCGTCGCAATTGTCCCAAACGTTTGATACAAATTCATTTTGTCGATTATTAATTAAGTTTTTCGTTGGCTTAACGTTTCGTTGGCTGAATAGGTTATTTTTAACTTGACGAACCAATCTTTGTAATAAGTAATATGTATGGTATAGCAGACAACCGAGCAGGTGGGTCTCCATTATTCTAAGAGAACACCGCCGGGCACCGCGACAACCGACCCACAGGCCGCGCTTTCTGGATATTGACGGCTTTTTACGCCGCTTAAGTGGCATAATTTTACAGGCCTGCGATATCCTCACTCACTCAGCGAAACGTTTGGTTCACTAAAGTCATTAAATGTTATAAAAAAAACATCAATACAATTTGCAATCTTTATGGGGGGAGTAAGAGAAAAGCATACAACTCCAATCTCAACACTTTTCCAACCTAACCTAACCTCTACTTAAAATACATCCTAATCAATAAACTAAAGAACAGAGCAATACCTTGGCTCTTAGGCTACAACTAAGACGACAGCCACTGGGCTAAGAGTTGACGAAATTTTGCTTTAAACGAAAAAAATAAATGAAAAACAAAATCATTAAAAAACACACGCCCAGGCCTCAATTCCAAATTACTGCCGCTGCGTAAAAATACATCTAAATCAATACAATTAACGAACTGTAGCAATAACTTAGCTCTTAGGCTACAACTATAGGCTAAGAGTTGTCGAAATTTCCATTTAAAGAAAAACTCGTTGAAAATAAACAAACTTAGTACAAACTTTAAACATAACAGCCTCAATGCAAAGTTACTGCCACTGAGCGCGTACGAGACAAAGTATATAACTCTTGGGAATTACTTAAATCATAACGCTTCTAACACTAAGTATTTTATAATTGCACTCAAAATAATAACATATAAACGGAAATTTATATTAAACGAGGTTTATATTAGACGAAGCCTTAAAAGCCTTAATTAAAGGTCCTAGTTATGTCGCCCGACTCACTACGGAGATCTTCCGTCCGACTGTTCAGGCGGCCCAAGCCGAGGTTCGTGACTTGCAGGAGGCCCCTTTGCGCAAGTCGCGGCTAAAAATCAAATCCACTACGAGTCTAGGGCTCACCCAATAGACCGTGCTAAGCTGTAAAGTTGTATAGCCGGAAAAAGATAGCCTTTTGGAAAAAAAAACTAGAAAATCAAATCTAATAACTATTTAAAAGAAATATATATATATATATATGTAATATTCGTCGTGATTTATTTACAACAGTCCTTGGGGTCAACAAAAAACAATCTACTTTAAAGTTTACGCCGCTTTTAAAGCACCTAAGTGCAGAAGAAACAACAAAAACCTGCACCATGCAATTCTTTAATGAACACAATAAATAATATTTAAAAAGAAAATGTTATTGATTTTTAATCAGAAACACATTTTCCATGGTGTTTTTCCACTGTCCAATATACATTTTCCCCCCTTTTCACTTACAATTAGTGAGACTTTGTCTTGGTCTTGCGCCAATACACCTGGTATTGGTGTCTTGGTCTTGCAAGTCTTGAAATTACCTATTAAACTATTGCTATTTAAGTTTACTTCAGCTCTTAGAGAAACCTATCGGAATAGGAATATTTTGAGCTTGATTTAGCATAGCCATAGTAAAGACCAACCAGATTTGTAAAATATGTATAAAGATTTAAAGAGAAATTCCAAAAAGCACTGCCAAAAAAAAAGCTGCAAGACGCGCGAGTCTTGCAGGCTTAGTCTTGTTCTTGCTCAAGTATTGTCGTGGTCTTGGTCTTGCATTTGGATAACACTACTTACAATAATTGCTAAAATCTGACTACCCTCATCGTAATCTCATTTTTGCTACAGCAAAACTCCATAGACAGTGATAGGCCCCATAACACATATGTAAATACAAATTATGCTTCTAGAGTGCATATAACAAAACTCAAGCCCATCATCGTTACCGAAAAAGGCTTCATTTATTCATACCCGTGCGTCAGTTTAAAAAAACCTCGTTTAATATAAATTATAAGTAACTCAATATAACTAAACAAACCTCCTTCTAAACACTATTTTTACTAAAGGGAATGTGTACGTAGACGATAGTCAAATAAAAATATGGTCTGCACCTAAACTCTCGCATCCAAACTTCGATATTTTTTTTTCCTATAGCGGACAACGGAGCAGGGGGGTCTCCTGTATGGTAAGAGAACAACGCCGCCCATGGACAACCGCGCAACAGTCCGCGCTTTCTGTGTTTCTGTTTTACGCCAGGGTTTTTTAGGGCCTTCGATATACTCAATCAGTGAAACACAGTACGAGTAACGTTTCACGCTGTGTACTCTAGTTGTGATGCCGGCAACACAAGCAATGCGCGGACTGTGGCGCGGTTGGTGATGGGCGGCGGTGTTCTCTTACCATATAGGAGAGACCCACCTGCTCCGTTATCTGCTATACTATTAAAAAATATTACAGTTTGTTTTTGATGAAAGAGTACACAAATATCCATCCATTTTTTTTTAAATGAAAATGATGGGAAACGAGCACGGAGTATCACCTAGGATCGAAGGTTTTCAAGGAGAATTCAGGCATTTGGCCCCGGTTTACCGATAAGCTAAAATTTTCAAAACGTATTAAATACTTTTGACAATACTAATAATAAAATCCTCCGCTACCTGACTGAACCTATGGCAAGACCCTCCTGACTCATTCTCAAGACATTGCGATCTTGGACAAATCACTGGACACATTTCGTTGGTCCGCTAGGTTCGATACATGGTTCACTACATAAAACAATTTTAAAAAAACCAGCATAACTTCTGCACAAATATTGGATTTTTCCATCTCTCAAATGCGTAGAACCAGTAAATAATTCTGTGTTTCTATCCTCCGCCCATGGATTCCCCAGAGCCGCGGGTGCGGTGACGGCCTTTAAATGATAAGTACCCTCTTTATTTTCCCCAAATCGTAATGATTTAGAAATAACGTAACAGACAACTGATACCACAGAGTATAGTAGTTTTTATTATTTACTAAATTCTACGCATTTTCAGATATATTCAATATTAAAACCACGTTTTCATTAGGGGACATTCATTGGTCTCACGACGTCGACGCCAGACACGACAAATGTGTCGCGGGACATGTTGCCCGACATTCACGGGTTGCAGGACTTGCTGCATGTCGCCTGAGTTGTGAAAACACCTGTCGCTTCCACTGACCCAACCATATTTACTAAAAGCATTTCCAAATCGATTCCAGACAGATCCGTCGTGCGTTCGAAGACCGCTTCTCAAACTCGATTCATGAAGCAAATATTCTCGAAAGTGTATCGGACCACGGAGCATGTGGGTCTCTCATATGGTAAGAGAACACCGCAACCCATGTACAACCGCGCCACAGTACGCGCATTGGTTGTATTGCCGGCTTTTTACACCACTCAAGCGGCACTCTTATGGACCTCCCCGATATCCTCACTCACTCGGCGAAACACTGCACAAGTACCGTTTCACGCTGAGTATGGGAGACAGAGGGGATTTGAAACAGAACTGATTTATTGGAATTTAAAACTATTAGAAAGTTGGAAATGTCAATTTAAACCCATTTACCTGCGCCCGAAGCAGTGTCAGTTAGTATCCATCGCATGTGTTGTATAAACGGTGAATTGATGATAAGTTTTTAATGGGTTTTTTATATTTTGATATGGGTTTTATATTTTGGTTTAAGTTACGTATGTTTCGAAAGCTCATTAAATATATTTTTTACAATTGATTTCTGTGTATTTGCTTCTTGATAGGAGATTGAACAAAAGTTGAGATGTTTTTTCTACCTCATCGGGCGACATTCTGTGGACCACTGGCTAGTGCGAATCAACTCAGGTCAAGAGACAAACTACGTGAATGTCGGACGGCATGTCCTCTAGTGAGTGGCTTTAATCAGTGTCTCCCTAAGATACAACGGAGTACCTATTGTTTAAAAAAAGTCTCTTGCCAGTATTTTTGCATTACTATTTGGATTTTAATATTGTGTTCAATATATTAAAGACAATGTTATAACTCCCGCCTTATACTTGTACCAACTTGGCCCTCCACTTGTGGTGGGGCAAACCACCTAGGCGCTACCCTTGTAATTTCTATTTCCTAATTGTTACTGTTGTATAGGTACGTTATAAAAAAACCAATTGACACTTCATACCACCACGGTAGCCATTTTTCTTTTGGATTCTCGTCCTCGGTGTCAGTAGCGGCACAAAGTGCCAATTGCGTACCACACACCTTGAGTCAGTGTATGTCGGTAGATTAACGCAACTTTTCACGCTAAGGCCCCGAGTGCTATTCCAATATGGTGGACATCTACAACTATATAAGACTACTTTGATAAAACTTTTTGTATTTGTTCTCTGGCACTGACAACAGAGCAGGTGGATAACACAACATTGCCGCCCATGGACAAACGCGCCACACAATGCGCTTTGTTTGTGCCGGCTTTTTACGCCGCCTAAACGGCACAGAGCCTCCGTATTTTAATTGTCCATCAACCCATATACCGTCAATCCATGCTCTACAAACTACAATATAATTTTATAAATAACCTCTTACAAACATTTATATAGGCACAATTATATTTATTGCATATACAAAGCGTCGCTCATAGTCATTCGAATCAAGTCCAACCCACAAACCAATCTTTATAAATACAAAATACTAGCTGATCTTCTCTTTATACAGTCTTTTGGGGCAAACCATAGACTCGCCGTGAATTTGATTTAGCCGCGACCAGCGCATGGGCGCCTCCCGCGAGGCACGAACCACGGCTTGGGCCGTCAGGACGTGGACCAAAGCAACTCAGCAAACTTGTACGCAACGAATCAATCGACTTTTCTATCGAAACTTTAAGACTTGGTCGGTGACAAATTATTTTTTAAATATAAAAATCCCAAGGCAAACCACTCACCCAGGTGTGTTGCCGGTCCTTTAGGGATAGTACACTTTTTTTACCGTGTAATTTTAAGAATACTCACTGTTTACTTTTAGTATGAAATATTGTATTTTTTATAATATGACATTAAAACATACATATATACGACTCTATTTCTCCACCCCTCTACAACCAAGCAGTATTTCTTAATAGATAGTACTCATTTCAGCCGTAGGACGTCCACTGCTGGACATAGGCCTCCCCTTCGGACCTCCACGCATACCTGTCGGAGGCGACCTGCATCCAGCGTCTTCCGCTGACTTTATAAGGTCGTCTATCCACCTTGTGGGTGGCCGTCCCACGCTGCGCTTGCCGGTCCGTGGTCTCCACTCTTTTCGGCTCTACGTGCAATGTGCTCCGGCCATTGCCTCGGTGATTTTAGTTCGTCTACGGATCTCCTCATTTCTGTTTCTATCACGTAGCGAAACTCCGAGCATAGCTCTTTCCATAGCTCGCTGAGCGACCCTGAGCCTTGAGATGAGGCCGAAGGTGAGAGACCACGTCTCCGCACCAGACGGTACATACTTTAACATTTTACATAGCAATACAAACTCGTCCAAGCTCAGCTAGTAACTATAAATATAAAAAAAATCCATCACTACTAATCTCTTTGGGAGTTGTGAAGTCACAGACAGACAAACGCGCAACAAATGCTTAAATTTCAATTGTCTATGAGCGTCGCGATAATAAGACATAACAGCATAGTGTCAATACTTCGGCTACTTTTTCATATTTAACCTCCAATGTGAATACATTTGGTCGCAATTTTTATGAAATTCCAACCTACATATAGTTGTGTTTATGTATTGATACATTTACACGGTTGCCAAACCTCTGCAAGCGGCCAGCAGCGAGTAAATGTAGTGTATGGCGCGGCCTAATGACCTTGCATGACCTTATCGTGATTCTGGACTGGTATCAGTATTTAACTAGCCAGCTAGCTATGGAACTCAAGCGCATTGTCAAAACTTGCAACCCTCGTCGGTACTTTTATTGTGTATTAAATCAGACTCATAACATTGATCATTCATTGTAAACACAGCATAATCTTTGTTACAAAGAAACTCTACTGTATTGGGAATACCACATCTCTTGCGCAGTCGTGCCAATGAATTTTTTTTAATATATGTTGGTGCTTTAGTAAGTTAAGACACTACAATTGATCAATCACAATAAAATCAATTAGATTGACCGTGCCTGTCCAACGTGTTAGAATTACTATAATAACAGGACAAGCGTGTAAATGAGTTGTATATGTGTAAAATATTACGTTCATACGTTTGTGAGCAGTTGTGTAAGTGTTCATAGTGTATATATAAATATGTGTAAACATTGTAATTTTAACAATAAAAGCTGTAAGGCACCTAAAGCTGGTCACTGGGACGTGAGATTGTGTGAAAAAGTAGCAATCGTACTATACTATCACAGGCTACAATAAACAGTACGTACATATATTAAGTCACAGATTATAAAAATTCAACGCAAACAAAAGAGTCTCTCACCAAGGAGGTCTGCAGCGTCGAAATGAAACCATAATCTGTGTATTAAAAACGCCGTGCTGTGCGATCAATATCTGTGGCCATTGTTTCGGTAAATTATTAATACAAAATTATTGCGCGTAATTTATTTATTGCTATTTTATTCAGATAAATAATAAAAAATCAATATCTGGTCGCCATTTTTCTACTGTCAACAATCACACAGTCAGAGGCATATTAATTGCACACTATGCTGTTTTACCATATTATACATCTACCTAATCTAATATTAAAAAATCCTATACTCTGTAAAATTGTATGTACATATGTAGTCTCATATAGAAAATATCACTATTGTATTGCATACTGTGTTGACATCAAAAGGCGTGAAACTGTTTTATTATAAAGCACAACCGCCGCCCATGGACAGCTGTGCCGCATTTACATCGCTAAATCGGTAAGCCAAACTCGGTGGGCCGTATAACCTCGCACACAGCGAAACAGTACGTATCAGACTGGTATTGTGTGTGACCCAATCAGTGCCTCAGCGTAAGCTGCAGCATGGCGTTATTACGGCATGAAAAATACTATTCCTTTTACAACAGTTGCTCCAAGTCTTTCCTGCCACTATCTGTTATGAAATACCAGCTGCCTCTCCTAAAATTTGTTTATATTCAAACATCACACAAGCAGGCGTGTCTCTCATGTGGTAAGAGAATGAACAACCGCGCCACAGTCTGCGCATGCTTGTGTAGCCGGCTTTTTATTCACGCTCCGAGATTATTCTACAATTAAAAACGCGAGGTATATGGATTGATATATGGTATAAGTATCAATGTTAATGTTGTCTACCTAAGATGATTTGCCTTAAATGTTACAAACCAGAATTTAAAAAATAAATAAAAAATAATATATATATAGCTACTGAATAAAAAACATTAATTGTATGTTTTGTCTCTTTCCATCTATTCTAAACTGTGCGGGATGGAATGGAAAAAAAAACCTCATTCCAAACAATATGAAAGAATCAAATTTTATTAGCAGCGAGTGGAATGTTTTGTTTCTTTCACACGAACGCTACTTCCGCATGAAGAGACAGTGACAAAACATTCAACAGCTAAAATTAATTTTTAAATTATATCTTCACCTATAAAGCCATTATTATGTGTACACTAAAAACCGAAAATCTTTTTTCTATTAATTATCATCTTTAAATTAAATTATCGTCTAATATTTTTTTTATATACATCCCCCTGTCGGTACAAGTATAAGACAACGCCATCTTTTTTTCAAATAAAGTTATGTTTACATAACTTTTCATGAATTATTTCTAAATTAAGTATAAAATACGGACAAATAAAACACGAGGGCATAGATTGCAAGACGACACAATTCAGTAAGAGAGAGAAATTGATTAAATTTCAAAATAAAATGTAAATCAACGCCATTCATCCCTAAAGCTTATTTAAATACCTATGCTTTATAAACTAGTGGTGCATTTTTCGTTTCAATAAACCTTGTTACAGTTAGGGCGGACGGAGAATTTAAAAAAAAACATCAGCTGAGATCAGCTAACTCACCTTTGAAAGCATGTAATGCAACACTTCGTAATTAAATATTATTTTTAAAAATAAGTAAAAGCATCAAAAAACCAAATTCCAAAGCTTTGAGGTCACCGAACACTATTTTAAGTATGTAATGACGTAATAGGTACTTCTCAATCAAAAAGCCATTTTATTAATACTATTAAAAGCGTGATAAATCATCACCGTTTCGAAATGCGCTCCGCAATACATAGTTTGCGTCGCCGGCTCATTTTTCTAGCAGCAAGATTTAACCAAACACATCTTGTTATAGTATAGAGGGCAACGGAAAAGACGGCGCTTTCATGTGCGATATAATTTCAATGTGCCTCACCCTCACGTTTCACGATGGTATTTTGTACTGTTAGTCACACCAATTAGTGCGTCAGCACTCTACCACGGGTGAGACACTGTAAAGACACTCGCCCCGGCCACAGTCAAACAGTTCCAAATACGGAAATGAAATATTAACTCAATCTCTAATAACAGCTTCCAATTTCATTGCTATTATTATGGTTAAGCGGAAAACGGAGCAGGTGGGTCTCCTAATTGGTAAGAGAACACCGCCGCCCATGGACAAGCGCGCCACTGTCCATGCTTGCTGCGTCGCTGGCTTTGACATCATCGCTCACTCAGCGAAACACAGCAGAAGTACCATTTCAAATACAACTATTTCACGCTGAGTATTCTGTTAGGGCTAGTACAGAGAAGCAACAAAAAGACTACTTTTTTCAAAATTCTCCACCCGCGCAAGCCTTAAATTTAATAATCGTCGAGGTCTACGTCGTCCAGGGGTTCGTCCAGCTGAAGCGATTGAAAATCAACCTTGTAACGCAAAATACCTGGTCCATCCGGCAGCACAAGGGGGCAAAACATATACACATTAATACAGCATAATCCATTCATGGAAGCACCCTAAAGATAAACCATTCTATATTCACAATCCTTGTAACTCTCGCTCGCACTAATTCTTATTCTATTGCGGGCATCAGAGCAGGTGGGTCTCCTATATGGTAAGAGAACACCGCCGCCCATGGACAACCGCGCTAGTCCGCGCATTGATTGCGTTGCCAGTTTTTTACTCCACTTAAGCGGCAATAAGGGCCTCCGATATCCTCACTCACTCTGAGAAACACTGTACAAGTACCGTTTCAGAGAGCATTCTGTCAGCCCGTGGTGTCACTTCGAAGGAGCTGGCCCAGGATGGCTCTCCCACTACTTTTATATATTTTCATATCTCAAAAGAAAAAGCCAAATAAAGTCCTAATCTATAGAACCGTAATTTACAGGTAGAAAGAGTTTCTATGGAACTTTATTCATTCAAAATTTATCATTTATATTTACCAATACTTGAAGAGAAAAATAAATAATTCATGTCATCATCATAATTTATCTCGCGTTTTGAACATTTTATTCAAATGAAAAATGTCGGCAAATGAGGCTAAGCGGTTCACCGCCCATGGACATCACTAGCCCTTGCCGCATACACTAAAATAAAAGTACACTATCCGTTGGGTCATTCAGTCGGGTTATTCATAATTAAGATTATCACCTTGCTTCAAACCAAATTTACCTCTGGGAGAGCCATGCTGACGCACTGATTGGGCCGGCTCGGTCACGGGCTCACAGAATAGTGAGTATATCGGAGGATCTTAAAAGTGCCGCTTAAGCGGCGTAAAAAACCGGCAACACAACCAATGCGCGGACTGTGGCGCGATTGTCCATAGGCGGGCGGTGTTATTACCATATAGGAGACCCATCTGCTCCGTTGTCCACTATAGAATAAAAAAAAGAATATCTGTCCGGTACGCCACCGACTTAAGTGACATTTTTTATTACATTTCGGTCAATTTAGACAAAATCATAGCCTTTTTGTTATTCCGATGCTATATTATTATAGCTATATCATTGAAAAATTTCATTAAAATACATTCCCTAGTTTTTGTATGAAAGAGTAACAAACATCCATCCATACTGACAAACTATCACATTTATAATATTAGGATTTTAACAGTGGCACTTCCTTGAATCGATTCTACCAAAAGTTAACCCACTTAGCACACACAAATCTAGCCAATACAAAATTAACATTAGCCAGGAAATATAGAAACAACCACCAAACATTTGTTTTCCCAAAATCTTTCATAAACCTACTACCGCAATATTATTTTTAATATTATATAAAAAAACCCTTGCTTCCAACATTTTTTGTTGAGAAAAAAAATGAAAAAACAAATACTTTTTTTTTCAAAATTTGTTAAAATTAATGATTTACTTAGCAGCTATATTACCAAGTGCTTCGGAGCTTAGAGCATGTATTTACATAGTATACTATATGTTTTGCATTTTAAAGCATTAATTTTAAATTTTTCCTATTATATGAATTTCCTTTAAAAAAAAACAAGTGTCACAATTTTTTGTTTAATAGTATATCGGACAACGGAGCAGGTGGGTCTCCTATATGGTAAGGAACACCGCCGCCCGTGTACAACCGCGTTACTGTCCGCGCATTGGTTGTGTTGCCGGCTGTTTATTTTTTACGCCACTTTTTAGGGCCTCCGATATCCTCACTCAGCAAAACGCAATACCGTTTCAAATATATGCTCAGAAGCAATCATCCATTCATATTATTATTTACAAATAGTTGTAACGATATATCTTCATCAAATAATTGCAAAATCCAATCTTTTTAATTAAAAAGTCAACAAATCTTTTTCTTTTTAAATACTTTTTAGTCTAAATAGCATGTATATGCTTAGAAACAACCAAAAATCGAAAATATTGTGTTTTTTCTGGAATGACTACTCGCTTTGTGACCTAGTCCTGACAGCTTACTCCTCTACTATGCGAAAATATTGTATACAAATATAGTCATTCTAAAGCCTAATTTTTAATATCAGGATCGTCAGCAAATAGTATTTTATATAGAAATGTGTCAACTAATAAATATATTATCAAAAACCATCAAAAGACCACATCATTGTTCACTATAGAGAGGAAATGTATGAAGAACTTACCGCCAATTCCACCGAAACCGCGTACAAACTGACTTCCCTCCTGGCTTTTGTCCGTAATAATTTCGAGCGTTGCTCCAAACGACTTGTAATTATTCGCCAACCATTCGAGGAGCGGTTGACATTCGACCAACTCCAGTTCGACTCCGCTCTGAAAAGTTTCAGTACATATTGTAAAGAACAATATCATCATCGTCCTATCAAGTCCACTGCTGGACATAGGCATCCCCCAAAGACGCCCACCTATTACGATCTTTAGCGATCTGGGTCCAGTGGTTGCCCGCGACCTTCGTGAGATCGTCTTTACATCGCGTGGTGGGACATCCCACTCTGCGTTTTCCGGAAAAATATAAGAATAGACTTTTCTTTAATTTCAATATTACTTTCATCATGACATGATGACGACATACACCAATGGATATGGAAATAATATTCTATGGTGAAAGAAGAGTGCTGATCGTCATGAGAAAGGAATAGCATTAAATTTTTGAGAGGATTAAAAAATTGTGATATTGGAACGACATTGTAATTAAGAACATTAATTAAATAAACATTAAATGTCGCTTTTTTATTACAGATAAACTCAATTATGTTTTTTTGGATAAATGTGTTGTTCCAGTACACTACGAGCTAAAATAATCTTTTATAGACATTATCACTTATTTCATGCTATTCAGATAGTTAGGTTAAGTACTGGAAAACTGTTCCATTCAGCGAACACATGGCGTTGTCTATGGTCATTAAGTTTGAGCACATGGGTTAGTTGGAAGTTTTACCCGTGGGAGAGCCATGCTGACGCTTTAATTGGAACGGCTTGTCCAAATTGATATCCGGCTCACAGAACAATCAGCGTTTTCTAATACTGTTTCGCAATGTGTGAGGATATCGGAGGCTTAACCTGCGTAAAAAGCCAGCAACATGCGGACAGTGGCACGACTGTCCATGGGCGGCGGAGTTCTTACCATATAGGAGGCCCACCTGCTCCGTAGTCTGCTATAGCATAAAAACCGTGTTTCAGTTTCGGTGGTAACTGAAGCCATTGCTGAACATAGATTTGATATCGTCGGAAAACCAGCTTCTGTCGGATTCAAAATTAATACGAAGGGGTACTACGTCAGTGTATCAAAAAGTTATTTGGATGTCAATTTTTAATGCCCTTTACAGCCATCGCGGACTTTGGGCCGAGCCGAGAATTTGTATTATGCCATGGCATGCCATTAACAAACCTCTTTGTCGGTGAAATGCGACTTGTCCTTCTCCTGTTCCGGTGTCAAATGAAGGATCGTCTCCTGGTTGGTCGCGTGCGATTTCAACACATATCTGAAATTGCCAAATTAATACTGTAACAAAGAACTCTTATCGGATCCAGAATCGCAAGGTCCAGAAAGTGATCCTGTGGTCATAGGACCTCTGTACGCAAGCATTCGTCCGGTATATTTACATGTGATTTTTAAGTTGTGTGTGAAGTTACCTGGCCTCTACCAAACTTTGCATTACTCATAGCACAATTATTTACGGAAACAGATTGAAAATAATAAACCATTCCAATACCTCTGAATATCAAGATTCTCCCAACATATAAGTGTTTCTACTGCACCAAGCTCCAACGCTCGGAGTGTGTCGTCCACACCGAAGCAATATTTCCCCGTGTCCTGGAATATTACAATCATTTTGGTAAAAATAAATACTCCTTACAAAATACAACTATCATACAACAGTGGTACATCTAAATAATCATAGACTGGTTGTACCACCACCTCTTAGTGGAACCAGCTGCCATCAGTATTTCCATACCGATACGACTTGGAAATCTTCAGTAAAATATCGTCCTTAAAGGCCGGCAATGCACCCGCGGCTCGGCAAGGGTTAGGAATGTCCACGGGCGGAGGACCGCTTGCCCTGGATGAGCCTCCTGCTAGTATGCCACCGATTATATGAAAAAAAAACGATCAGATCATTAAAGTGCGATACTCTTTTACAATAGGACCCCAAAAACATTCAAAATCTTTCTGTAAATATATTTAAACAGATCTATTAAGGAACGTTTATGTGATAGAGCATATTATAGTGTTAATGATCTTATAAATGTCACGCCTGGGAATAAGGTGTTCATGCCAGGCATTCTCAGAGATAATTTTTGTTATAAGTATCACGGAAACCAAAAAATCACACCCACTGATTTCTTATCAGTGGGCCTAGCTTGGAAGCGGTGGAAGACTGATTTGGACGTTCAACGAGCTACATTTTTGTATAGATAAAGGAGCAAGTGGGTCTCCAATATGGCAAGAGAACACCGCCGCCCATGAACAACCGCGCCAGTCCGCTCATTGGTTGCGTCGCCGGCTTTTTACGCCGCTAAAGGCCTCCGATATCCTCACTCACATGCGAAACACAGTATAAGTACTGTTTCACGCCGAGTATTCTGAGGCCGTGTGTACCGTAAAAAAAACAAAGGTATACCTGTGATATCTCATCAAAGTACCGTCCAATCAGTTTCTTCTCTTGTATGAATTTGACATTCTGAAGCGATTCCGCGGCCAGCTCGATCGCTTGGTTGAAGCCGTTTTCTCCACCGTAAGAAACATCCACCAATTTGATGATTTTCGATTGAAGACGCTGAAAAAAAAGATAAATACATTCGCTTGTGCTTCACACGCAACAGGTCTTCGGTTCGATCCCGGGAGGAAACACCGGAGTGGAGTAAAGGGTGGTCGGGGGCGGGGAAGAAATTTAGTATTTTGGACACATGGTAGTACAAAAGAATGAGGATTTTGTTACCCTTCTTCCATTGAATATACTATTGCCCGGCATAGTTGACATTTACTTAGACGCCGAAGGACAGGCTTAATGTAGTATTTATTGTAATAATAACCGTGTATTAAATTTTTTTAGTATAGCAGACAACGGAGTAGATGGGTCCTTCCTGTATGGTAAGAGAACAATGCCGCCCATGGACAAACGCGCCACAGTCCGAGCATTGGTTGTGTTGACGGCTTTCTACACCGTTTAAGCGACACTTTTAAGAGCCTCTGATATCCTCACTCACTCTGAGAAAGAGTACAAGTGTAAGTTTCACGCTGTAAGGCCGTGGTATCACTACGGACGAGCCGGCCCCATTAGTGCGTCAGCTTCACCCTCCCAATCTGATCCAATTGTCCCACGGGAAGGCCACTGTGAAGACACTCGAATTTCATCAAGCAGGCATTCAAAAGTAACCCAATCTACTCACAGAATCGAAAATATCCGATTGTGATAGCCCGGTCAAATCAGTCGTACCAAAGGAAAAAGATACAACGAGGCAATCTTCATACAATGGTACCAATTGCGGCTTGTGTGCCTGCGTACGGCGAGACTGCGCACAGACAATGCTTTCATTAATTCATGGCATGCGCACGCGACGTTAATTTCAACAAAACAGTACTTGTACTGTGTTCCGCTGACTGTGCATGGATACCGGCCTTTGAAATTACATCGTTAGAGTGGCTTAAAAACCGCCAACACAGCAGCGGATTATGGGACGATGTCCATGAGAGTAGACAATCTCTTACCATAGACGAGACCCGCATGCTCCGTAAATTTACTTTTTTATGATATATATAGTAGATAACGGAACAGATGGTCTACTAAATGTTAAGACAACACCGCCCATGCACAACCACGCCACAGACCGCGCTTTGGTTGTGTGTTGCAGACTTTATTACCAGTTATACCATAAAAACCCGTGGAAGAGCCATGCTGAAGCATATGAACGCAATAATTGAGCCGGCTCGTCCAAAGTAATACCACGAGCTCACAGAATACTCAGCCTAAAACGGTACTTGTACTGTTTCGCTGAGTGTGTATATCGTATTAAAAATGCCGCTTAAGTGGCGTCAAAAGCCGGCAAGCGCTGACTGTGGCGCGGTTGGTGATGAGCGGCCGTGTTCTCTTACTATATAGGAAGACCCACCTGCTCCCTTGTCCGCTGTAATATAAAAAAACACAACCTACCGGATCAAACATATCCGACTGCGACAACTCAGTCTTAAAGTCAGCGGAACCGGCTAGGATCAAGCCGGCCACGTTGGGCTTATCCTGGCTGATGAAGAGTTGTGTGGCCACCTCGGCGACCTTCCGCACGTAGTTATGCCGCTTCTCCATGCGGAGACGGGCAAAACGAAGCGCAGACTGACCACCGCGGCCGTGCTTCTTCGGAAGATCGACGGTGAATTTGTGTAGCACCTGAAAACACCGTATTGTTCTACATCATCATTCCAGCCGTAGGACGTCCACTGCTGGACATAGGCCTCACCCTTGGACCTCCATGCATACCAGAAGTGTTAGAATTGAGACCAGGGACCGGCAAGCGCAGCGTTTTGAAATTTTGCATTCTTAAAGAGAAAATTATAAGCCTTTGAACGCGTTAGATTTGACATAATATGATACAAGTTGTAATAGAAATATAAAATGTCGTGTATAAACAAACAAAATGCAGGTAATTTATTTATATGATAGTCACTATTTTTTAGTATTATTTACTACTACAAAAAAGTAATTTAGACTTTACTAGACAAAACTAGCCATACTAAACCTATCTGACTTTCACTTCTAAAATTGTATCGTTCACTTTCCAAACAGGTACCGTTTTACGCTGAGTATTCTGTGAGCCCGTGCTATCACTTCGGGCGAGCTGGCCCATCTAGTGAGTCAGCATGGCTCAGTCAGCGATAAAAAATTTTTTTTATTAAAAACAATATCTGTGGGAGGGTACCTGCATCCAAGGCCTTCCGACGACCTTTACAAGGTCGTCTGTCCACCTTGTGGGTGGACGCACGCTGCGCCGGTAGCGCGTAAAATTAATAGATTTTATTCTATTCAATATCTCACCTCTCTAGTGTTCCCCTGAAGAGTACCAAACAAGGCACCATTACCATCCATCACGATGAAGCCAAATTTGTTATCATCAGCCAGTAGCGCGGTCAGTGCTTCGGTGTGAAATTTATTGTCGCATAAATATAAAGATGTATTGATTGGCTTGAATGGCTCAAAGTCTATGTTAACCTTCTTTTCTTTCCCTTCCTCAGTTACTATTGTTCCACAGTAGATTACTAAGCCATTGGGCGGTACTGCAATTTAAAAACACAATTATTCATTAAATGTATAAAAATCAGAGAAATATACTTTTATATTACTTCTAAAAATATTTATAGTATAGCGGACGACGGAGCAGATGGTTATCTTATTTTGTAAGAAAACGAGCCGGCAGAATTAGTGCGTCAGCATGGCTCTCCCACGTGCGACAGTATTACTCGCCCGGCCACTGTCAAGACCTTCCATAGACCGAACAAATTATAAATTAAAATATAATTGTGCGGACCGGGATTCGAACCCGACACCTCTCGCTTCATGGTATATATAAATTACCTTTTGTATACAGCTTCAATCGATGTTGTACCGATGTGATAGCGCCTAGTACTGAGAGCCGGTTGACTCTAGACTTGATGTTAGACGCAGTACCAAATTCATCAGCCAACATCTTAGACACCCGTGAGATCTGATCCTTCGGAGGTATGATGAGTGATATCATGGAAGTGCCATTGCTGAAAAGAAAAAAATATATTACAAACCATTGGCAAACAAGGAGTCGAAATACTTTTAGGAACGAATTTCCTTAGCAGGCTTGGGATTGTATTGCGCGACCGAACTGAAAAAATGTGATAATAAAAGCGAAAGAAAAAGACCGTTTAATGAGACGTGATCAGGCGCGACAGTCGCATACACAAGCGGGTGTGTTTTTTCTCTTCCTCGTGCTGTCTTTCCGAGGTATTCGCATAAAATAGAATCCCAAACATAGGCATCATAATATAGCTACCACAAGCCAACAATTTCAGCAATAGGATTTAATGAAGGGACTTTTAGTGAAGAGATTAATGAGAATTATT
>DWCF01003868.1:0-18282 GCA_018230265.1 Delias oraia
TTGTTTTGTATTGTATATGGTATTTCCAGAACAGTCATGAAAGGAAGAACATAAATTGCGACGACAGTATTAAAAAGAATAATAATTAACAAATATAATTCTAATTCGTTCTGACGCTTCGATAGACCTAGTATTGACCTAATTTTCATAGACTTAGCTTTATTCCAATACAAAGCACTGGTGAATCTAAATGATAGTGTGAGATTGATTGCTACAATTACCGTTTATTGGCAATCAATTCGTCGGTGTCTTGCGGTTCGGCTCTTTGTACCGATTTCTGTTCTACTTGTCACCGGTGAGTTAAGAGAATTTCAATAAATCGCCTGAACCGATAAGTCATTCATGTGGAAACATTTCACGTGGCGGCACATCTTTTTGACATGACATTTAAAGGCAATATTGATAATTAAAAATCAGTACACGTCCAATAATTAATTTAATACAACGATGACATTTTTAACGTTCAATATTTTAAAAAGCCCGACGATGTTGCATATGTTACAGAGATTATTGATTAATTTTATTTGTAATAATTATGTTTTAATAATGTTTGAGATCGTTGGAAGAAATCAAATTACCAATACGTTATTGTATTTTATGATTCTTCCAAGGTTTCATTTATAGTCTCTTCTATTTGCCCTAAACAAAATATTTCCTAAGTGTTTTACTTACTATCTATACATAATTGACCTACCTACTCATATTTAATTTTTAGATAAAATAATGAAATCGAAACTTTATGTTGAATATTTTAAGTTAAAAATTCTGATCTCAGCAATGCATCTGCGGTTCTGCAAGATCTGGGGGTGCCCATGGCCGGAATACCTATTTTTTGGAAGGACTATTTGCTGCCGGCCATACAAGCATCACAGCTTCACTCGGTCTTTTGGGACGAGCCGCCACTAGCGCAAGGGCGTCTCCTGCGAAGACGGAATACCGCTTATCTTAGGTGCGCGTTCTGCTCGTTTGCCTCTGTTTTTATAAAAAATGATTGAGTAGTGGAAATCTAAATAAATACAACGTCTACTACTACGCATATATTAAAATGTTTACTTGAGATTAGTAGTGTAAAGTAATATAATTTACTATGGTAAGATATATAATGTTAAGGACTGAATATAGGTTTGTGAAAAATTATTAAAATTCCGAAGTCGAAATCTTTAAACAATATAGTTGAGCTAACTCAAATACGTACTGGAGATAACCTTAAGTATATTTCAGCATGAACGAGTTTGTGTACGGGACGAGTATCTGAAAAATATCAATTTGTTGGCTAACACCGAGCCGGTTAGATGCCGCACGTGAGGCAAATACAAAGAGAACAGATCAGATTTAAACATCGCCTTTACGTAGCGAAATTTAACCTCAATGATAATCTTTTGGATTCAATGGTGCATTTTTTCGCTATATTATTAAATAGTCAAGGTATTAAAGGATGTGCGTTTGAGTACTATAAATTAAAGTTGATTTTCTATCACCGGTTTATAGGTTTGACGGAGGTATCTACACATAATCGCATAAGAAATACACAATGAATACATAAATGGTTACACAAGTATCTCAGATTTTAATTTAAAAATTTTATTTTAAGTATTCAATAATTCAGTATTTTTATAAAGTAGAGACATTTTATGGTACTAAGAGTAAATGAATATAGATGTTCTATTTTGAATCAAAACGTTGGTTCTCTTGAAAGATGCAATTTCTTTTTATTTTGTGTAGTTTTTTTTTAATTCTAAAAGCCATTACAGTAATACATAAGTGGGTTGATTCAAAACAGCCCGAAGCATGTTTCTCTTAAAGAATTTTCCACCTGCGTCCTTTGGCTTCACGTTTTGACTTAAGTGCGGTATAGATCTTAAATATTCAAGGAATGCTTTAGGCTACGAGAATTTACCGGTAAAATAAAGAAAACAGTCTAAATATAGCTTTTTAAAGTATATGAAGAACTAAATGTAAATGTGTTTTATTCATTAAATGGCAAGGCTCAAAATTTGAATTTATACACGTGTTACTAAGTCTTAACAATTTGACATTCCATATTCATGTTGAGATAACTGAAATAAACTCTCATTTATGTTATTTTTTGTTCTATAGCGGACAACAGAGCAGGTGTGTCGCTGCTCATGAACAACCGCGCCATAGTCCGCGCATTGGTTGTGTTTCCGACTTTTTACGCCACTTAAGCGGCACTTTTAAGGGCCTCCAATATCCTCATTCACTCTGCGAAACACAGTACAAGTACCGTTTCACGCTGAGTATTCTGTGAGCCCGTGGTATCACTTCGGACGGGCCGGCCCAATTTGTGCGTCAGCAATGCACAGCCATGGGTGCGACAGTATTAAGACACTCGCCCGGCTACTGTCAAACCCTTCCAGAAACCGAATAAATTAAAAATTAAATTATAATTTTATAATTGTCCGGACCGGGATTCGAACCCGATACCTTTCGTTTCATGGTAGATCTATTAAACGACTCAGCTCCGAGGCTCTCGTTTAGTTTATATGAATCAATCAATGTACGTATTATTTCATTGTGTCTGTGGCAGCTGCCTTGATCGCGCCAATGTTTTCCTTTACCCACTGTAATTATAGTTCCGGTCGGTTCTAAGCGCAAATAATTAATAGGCCGCCGAGCCTTGGGCCAAATGTAATGCTTACTTGCACTTTATGAGAAATTAACCCAATTCCGGTCGAGTTTATTAGTAATACCCATTAATGCTAAAGTACTATCAAACAAACGCGGGTCGGGTAAGGAGGCTACGCTGTGGTAACTCATCACAACAAAGCTTTGTTTGTTATCTTTGGAAAGTTAATGAAGGCAAAGTGCCTGTTTACGATGTTATAATTATGTATACGGCCACGTTTATGTAAATACAGTTATACAACAACACGAGATATGGAACCATATTCGTAGCGAGATAAGGAGAATTTTAAAGCAAATTTTATATTCAGGATGTAGAAATTAACTTCAATTTGTTTAGTCAGTGCGTTTATTAAGTACCTCTATTTAAATTAAACTAACAAACAAACTTACCAGAAATTAAAGAAACGACACTAAAAATCTATTAATAACATCTGTCGATTCATTACTAAATGAAGGAGATTTAGTAACTAATTTAACTTTAGTTTTTATCACTTTATCGCCATTACGTTTTGAGAACACTGAGCATTCAATACAACGTGCCATTTCGTTCGTAGACAGTTCGTAACAAATTATGAAAACACCAATTTCTAGCTAGAATACAAGACGACACTGTGTCTTCTAGAATTTATAATAAAAAATCTCAACGGTTATGTTCAAAACTACGTTACTCGTAACGAAAGAGTAAAACCAGCGACGCAATTAGCGTACGGGTAGTCGCTGGTCAGTGTAATATAGTTATAATAATGCAATTAGACGTGTCTAGTACCTACTTACCGGCTGCAGGTAAAACCGGTCGCGGAGACGCACTCAACACACGAACGACTTAAAATACAAACAAACAATACAAAGTCATTGCTCACTCGCCGACACTATAAGCGAACGATGCATTAGCTGAATTATAGCGGCACGATATTCAAATTGTATATTTACATAAAAACAAAAGGAAACGCGTATAAACAAAAAAAATACAAAGAATTGATAACGACCTTTTTGGGTTTTATCGACGAATGGTGAATAAAAAAGAATATCTTTGATTACTTTTTGTACAAATAACAAACACAACATATATATAACTATTATTAGCTATAAATTAAATACTATTAGGTACTTTACTGTTTTTACATTCATCATAATATAATTTGGCGTAATCTTAGGCTAACCACTAGGTAAACACTATGTTTGGTCAATAGTTCCTGCTTCACCTGTGCCTATTACAAGTCATGAATTCGAGTTCCGGATCAACGAATGTTTCGGTTGGATAGACACAGAAAAAGTAATAATATACTGTATAGATCTCGCGTTACTAAGGTGCGTACGTGTACGTTTGGTTCCAATATTCCTACCTAACTTTCAGCTAGATTTTAATAGCGTGATACATTAATAATACATACACAAACATAAATAAATTGGAATTTAAAGATTTTACCAACTAAAAGTAGATCGTTTTATTTTTTTTAAATTCTGTATGTGTAAACATACGAGAAACGCTCACTTTAAATGAAAGCGCAGGCCGATTTATAAAATCTATCGCGGTTGCGACTATTAGAACCGCAAATATTTTACAAACATGGATATAAGCCTCATTCACACAGTCGCTACTAGACTAGATGCAACTTTTCACACTACTTAGTAAAGCCTGTGTCGTAATAATTAGGGTTATAAATTATCCAATAATATTTATTCGATTAACTATTGAATCATTTAAAAATGTAAGGTCTAACAATCATCAATTCAAATTAAATTAATATGAAACATCAATCTTTTTTTTATTCCATAGCGGACAACAGAGCAGGCGGGTCCGGATGAATTATAATTTTTTTCAAACCGTACTTCCGTAGCTTACAAGATTGATTGGCAACAACCTCGCCTTTCATTTAATATTATTAAATACAAGTATATTTAGCAATATATACCGAAACACAAAAACATAATTTGACTACACAAGCGCTGGAATTAATAGTATACTTTTTAATTAATAAAAATTGCACAAAGTTATTGCCCTAGAATCTTCCGCTATTTTAGGAATAGCATTTCTCCGCTGCACTGTGAATTTCTTCACTCGCAATTTTCTTTGTTCACTACTTTAGGTTTGAGTACTTTCGATGTTATATTAGTCCTATGGTCGACTTTTCATTGCGAGAACAGCGTATTTCCTCTATATACTACACATATATGGACAGTATTGTATATTTTATAACTGTATCAACGAAAAGCTTACAAAATATGATGATAAGATTTTATCTCGACACGGCCATAGATTTTCTTTAATCACGGATCACGATCAAAGAACCTTTTAAAAAAACAAGTTATTACTCTCGATCCTACCCTTCGAGACCTTCGAGACTTAGGTAGGTTAGTAATAGGTCACTTTTTTAATATTTTCGCTTCGGCTGAGTATATATTTTGATCGATTCGCATAGATTGCATCGTTTGCTAATAATATTGTACTGTGCAAATATATTTGCTATCATAATATCATATCTACTATATTACCGTATCCAATTTGTACTAGTACCTACCTAAGTTTCACGGACGTACACACACACATGCGCACAAACGCTTAAAAATTTACTATCGCACCCACACAGGTTATGCTTACGTACCTATATGGTATGTAAAAATCACTGATACTAATTGGTTACGGATGAGTGCGTAAACGCCCCAAACAAATAGAAAACTATGCACACATGCTTGCCCCAGTACAGCGTGGTGTTAAAAACAAAATTAAAATATGATAGAGCCTGTTTATAATTCAAAGAGCCTGGTAGATAAGTCGTTTTATAAATCTACCTTGAAGCGAGATGTTTGGGTTTGAATCCCTGTCGGGACAATTATAACTAAATTTATAATTTATTCGGTCTCTGCAAGGGTATGACAATTGCTGGGCGAGTATCTTAACACTGTCACACCCGTAGGAGAGACATACTGAAGCATAAGCTGACGGATTTATTGGGACGGCTCGTCCGAAGCGATACCATGGGTTCCCAGAATACTAAGTCTGAAACTTGAACTATGTTTCTCGTTGAGTGAGTGAGGATATCCGAGGTCCTTGAAATTTTTCCGCTTAAGGGGTAAAAAGTCGGGCAACATCAACAAAGCGCTGAATGTGGCGCGAGGCGCAATTGGTTATGCGTGGCAGTGATCTCTTATCATATAGGAGAACCAACTGCTCCGTTGTCCACTATAACAAAAAAATATAGACGGCAAGACATTCCAACGGAGAATTGGCGACCAGAGAACCGTATTTAAACGGTTGACTAAATACCACTCATTCTACCGTTCAATGCATAAATGAAAATGAGGAAAATGTGACATCATCGAAATCCGCGATCTCCTATAAAAGACTCCGGTAAAGCATCGCAAGGCAACCGAACCCTTGTTCATCGTATGTACGGATCGCGTCTGGCTCGCGTCCAAATTCCCGCTCGAGACACTCGCAGAACGCTTTTTACGTAGATACTTCTATAAATCCGAACACTCAACTGTGATTATTATTATTATCCCATTCGATCATTTAACTGTGCGAGATTGAATTATTTAACGACACACATAAACTCGCCAACTATCAATCCGATTCTCGTATGAACTTCATTAAATGATAAGGGCGTTTATGCACTCGTACGTATCAGATTCGTATTAGTATTTTATATTATGGACTTTTACATGCGCTTACGCATCACCGCTGAAATGTATAGTATGGCGGCTACATAGCTTATTTATGTGTATGTAGGTAAAGATCACTTATACTTATTGTATATAATAGTACACTAACGCCCTAAGCCGTATATCCGGATTGCAAATAAAATATTTAATAAACAACCTTGGTTTTAGATAATAAATATTAAGAAATTCGGGTTAAATAAAACATTTGCTATGGTATAGCGAACAACGGATCTAGCGGGGTCTAGAGTATTCTGTGACCCCATGGTATTAATTCGGACGAGTTGGCCGAAACTCTGCGTCACTATTTGCTTCAACATAACATCCACAGGTTCGTCAGTATTAAGACATTAACGCGGCCACTGTCAAATCGAGATTTCCAAATACCGAAAACATTATAAAACAAATTGTATTTATTTGTTCGGACCGGGATTCGAACCCGATACCTCCAGCTTCGAGGTAGGCTTATAAAAACGCTTAGCTAGGAGCCTCTTCCAATAGCTCTTGCGTCAACACAACGAAGAAGTTACTCAAGCAAACCATATATTATTTCTAAATTAATCACCTCAACCGGGTAAGATTTCATAACTGCACAGGCAATTATTAGAACAGCTCAAACAGCGATCAACGCTTAACAATCGCTCGCCAACAACACCTTCCCAGTATTCATCAATTGAACGGACACATCTTGAGGAACAAAAAAAAGGTACGATCAATCTAAACGGCGGCTCGGCACACAGCAGTCACCCTCCCAAGTTCGTCGACCGTTATCAAAGAGGCTGGGGGAATGTCACTACGCACACCCTTTTTAATAAATAACAATAATTACACTTACAATGCCCCGACGAAGCACGTACTACGTCTCGGCCTTAAGTCGATCTTCGGCTCAGCAATCAGACTTTTATAACGTGGTTATTGGAAATTGACATAAAACGGCAAGGTGATGAAAGCATTATTAGCAGATGTATAACACGATAGAGGCAATTTACGTTTTGATACACTCGAGGGTGTGTGTCACCAACCCTTGGCAGGGCGCGGTCGTTGACACTTAACTTGTATCCTATCAAACGCTATCAGTTATGATAACATTGAACGCAATGCCTCTGGATGGCGCGATCGAGTCGCGAATTAGGGATTAATTACTCACTAAAACGCAGCTTATAAAAGGAATATGTAACGAGTTGTAAGAGCGTTCTTGCTAGTTAAGAAATAGTCATATGTCCTCTTTCTGAAATAAATATCATTTATTATCATTGGAAGAGCTTGATGCTGGCCGGGCTAGTGTCTTACCTGTGCTGACACACTAAATAGGCCGGCTCATACGGAATAATACCACGGACTCACAGAATAATTACGTGAAGCAATTTTGTTCGTGTTTCGCTGAATGAGGATAACGAAGCCCCGTTAAGTTATAACTCAATCGCCGTAAAAAGCCTGGCAACACAACCAAGGCGCGGATTGCTGCGCGGTTGCCCGTGGGCGGCAATGATCTCTTTTATGAATCCTGCCTGAGCCGTTGTCCTCTATATAAACAAAAAACAATTTTTTCGATATAATTCCAATGAGTATAAACGATCTGCCACCGAGGTAAATTGAATTCGAAAACTTCACGGATTATTTTATTTAGCGCGGCTCCGAGAATGAATTCCCACTTCCGATTCGATTGGAGTCGTGGGGCGCGAGGGGATGCCGCGGCGGGTCAACGCACTTGAGTGAAGCCTTCGATAATTACAAACAAATACGACCCATTTGAGAAGGATTTTAACGCTTAAAAACAAACAAATCTTCTATACACTCTTAACTATAAACCTGCGTACGGCGGCCATAAAACCTCGCCCCCGAGTAATATAACGTAAAAAAGCCCGTAGGTAAGCAATTTGTAAAAAACCACGGCAAAAAAAATGCTTTTTTCTGATTACATGTGCAATATATGAAAGCTGAAAAAGCAGGAGTGGCTACGTAATCAAACAGTCGCGAATATGAGCCTGGTCTGAGAGGTTTTAAACAACGCCACAATAATTCCTGAACATTTCGCAGCGTTCGCGACTTTAATTAGCGTCGCCGTCTGTACCGCCGCTCCACGGCGCCCGCTGGCAAGCGCGACTCGCAACTTGCCTCGCCTATTGTACATAATCAAGGAGGTGTTCGGCCGCTTGTTGACCGGAGATAATTAACCTATCATTAACAAGCTATCAGCTTTCGTTAGCCAGTGGTCCGCGGATCGCTTTTTATACTTGATGAAATGCATATATGATAATCAATTATTAGTAATGTTAATTTAGGGAACGATTAAACTCATATAAATACTTTAGACTTTAAATGTTGTTTCAAAATTAAACGAAGTTAAGTTACTTCAGGGAGCGTTAATGATACATATACATACATTTAATAAATTTCACAAGAACTCAAAACATATACGTCTATGTCAAAATTCAAAATCATCAATCTCACTATACGTCAGACAAACTATAGATAAACTTATATCATTCTTTTTTATTGGCATTTATGCATCCCCCATGAGCGGAGAGACACGTGGGACTCAAACTCAGAGAATGCAACAGCATCCACTAAAGCGTCATGGAGCCAATCGGTAGAAAATTCAACGGTTTCTTACATCAAATCCGCCCTGTAACCAGAGGATAAGAAGTTTTTAGTCTCTCATCTTTAACCCACCGACGTTAAGCTGTAAGAAAGACCACTTTGGTTACAATGAGTAGCCTTTTAAAAAGCTACTGTATTCAGGGTCCCTCTGAGCTTTTCGGCCCAAGTATGCCTCTAATGGTCCGCGAGCGCATGTAAGAGAATTCATCGTTTTATCTATGAAAATTTATCCTTATGTTTTTTACTAAGAATATCCTTGAAACTTAGGTCTACTGTATCAACATTCTTACTTCTGTCCCCATCTGCGTCACATTTTGTTCGAAATTAGCGTACACGATCAACAATGACATATTAAACAGCAACTAGGACGTTATGCCTTATTTCCTTCAAAACTCCATTGCACACGTAGACCGAGGAAAGATCTCACCGGCTCCGCATAATTACCAAGCAAATGGGCAAACAATTCCTAGCTGCACGTCAAAAGCACGGCCAAGTTCCCTCACGACAATTAAGAGCGGACATTGCCATTACGCAACCACTGTAACATACGTACGATACTAAACCTTAACGGCAGCAGATGATATCCACACATCAACATCATTGCGCTCATTAAAAAACGTTTCAATTTCTCATAATTATATACATCAATTATACTGTACGCTATGATCTAGATATGTATCGTGGACTTGCAAGCTACCGTGATGCATGGTGCCAGGTTCGAACCTTGTCTGAATAATATTGTACAATTGTTTCCTTATTTGGATGGTTAAGTGGCCGGGCAAATGTACTATACTATCTCACTAGTGGAAGAGCCATGTTGACGCCAATTGGGTGTCAGCTTGAAATAATACATATACTATGTTTCCCTGAATTGAATTTTTCAACTCACACAGTTGAAATATTGAGTAAAAAACCGGCAATATAACCATATAGCTTATTAGGTAGCATATAGGTTCACATTGAGACTGCTAATGATCTAAAACTTTGAAGTGTAGTACTAAGTTTTCTAATATACAAATCAAATTGTTTCAAGGCCTTTGGGGTAAACCAGTCGTCAGTGATTTGAGACATCACTATTGAGGACGCAGATATGAAACCAAAAAAGAATAAAATAAAGAAACAAATACCTAATTAATGCGAATTTTTACATATGCCTATGAGTAAATAATATCTGTCAAAAGATCAAAAAAATAAGAGATCAAACGACGTAATTGCCAGAGAAAAAAAAATTATTTCAGAGTTTAATATTTTCACCGATAAGTGCTTTGTAATTAGTTTTCGCCGAAGATAATTAATAAATTAATAGTTAATTAACATTTAATTATTTTAAGTTGTTCGTCAAAAAAAAGTGTACAAATAAATTGAAGATACAATAAACGAATAGTCAAGGCAATAAAACCTAGATATGTGACACCAATACGGGTACGCGAACCTTGGAGAAATTTATCGCTTTCGCCGTAATGACTTGACAACTGTATACAAATGTTGGGCTCTTCGGCCATAAATAAAAACAACATCTATTGTTGATTTTTTTTAAATACAAAGCCAATGGGCAGCAGGCTCATCTAGATAGCGGCATTTTTTTAAAGGCTTCCGATATCCTCAATCACTCAACGAAACACAATATAAGAGTAGAAGTGCCGTTTCACCCTTAATATTCTGTGAGTGTATGGTACTACTTCGGCCCGTTACGGTACGTTGCGGTGCGGAGTACGGTGCGTCAACATATGCTTCAGCATGGCTCTACCACGGGTGCAAAAACGAGCTTTTAAACATGACATACATATAAACGAAATGTTGTTTAGTTAGGTATTTAAACTATTTTTTTTTATTTTGGCACATACACAGACGACGGATACTAAAATGCTTATCATCCCGTATTATATATTTACAATATTCGTAACTCAAAGCCGACCATTCAGAAAATGCGTGTTTGAAAAAAGGTGCGACACTCTCGGAGATGAAGTTGCAACGTTACGTAAGAATCGTAGTAACAGTGTTTTCTATTTGAAACGTTCTTTCATTTGTTTCACGTCGACTTACTCCCACAGATTAAGACCTTGACACGATAAACTATCGACTTAGTCGCATCTACCAACCATTCCTGTATTATACAGCTCAAATAAAGCAAATTTAGCCTCATTAAACATGCCATCACACGGAATATGGCAGGATACGTGTAGCCAAATCAATTTATTTATTTCGCTTGAGCCAGAAAACACATATGGTGCAGATAGTCACAGTAATACACAAGAGACATGAAATTTGCATGCAGAATGTAAGCCAATATAACAATTACTAAAATACACATTTAGAGAATATGAAAATATAATAGTACATAGGATTATTTAAAAATAGGGAGGTGTACCAATAAGTGTCTTATCTAGGGTGAGCAGTCCTAACATCGAACACCGCTAGTTTCATCTGTGCCACGGGTCGGTTGCCGGCGTTTTAGAGATGGGTACGCGACACAAACGGCCTTAAAAACGTGTGGAACGACAAACATCGAGGAGATACGGATGAAACTATACATTCTGGCTAGATGCTCCATGATTATATTCAGCAACAAATAGTAACCCAAACAGCTCCACAGAACATTCTCCGTGATAAGTGCGATAGAAGATGCAGAAATGCACAGCGAAAGAGTCAAGCCAAACAGAAAGGATCTGATCGTTGACGATAACTAACAATAATCATTGGGTACAAGACACTCGGTAAATACAGATTATTTTGTAACATTTGTTTTGTGAATTCATAATATCGAAATACATAAGCACGCCTAGGCTGGAACACTCGTCTCGTGCGTAAGTACCTACAGATTAAAGATTAGGAGGCAAATATTTAATGTTATAATAGTAAAACAAACAAGTGACAACATCAAACATGAACTTGAAATCTTTTTACTCTACCTGGAAGAAATTTTTATGGTTGACATACAAGTATTTACCAGCTGACTCGGCAAACATTGTTTTGCCATATTAATAATGAAAGTTAGATACCATATATGCTGTTGCAGACTTTTTAAAGGCATTATTAAAATCTAAAAATTTTCTCTACAACGCTACCATATATCTCTCTCATCTTTAAGGCTGCGTTCGTAGGAAGCATTGGCCGTGTTCCTTAAATTTTGCAAAATGGACTATCGCGAAAAAGCCTTTTCGGTTAAAAAAACTACATTACTAACAAATAACAAAAAATTCAAGATAGTATCTAAGTATAGATTCAATGCGCATAGTTACATAATATAGGAACCCAATTAAACAAATCAGAATTTGGATTTACACACAAATACATATAAAAAACTTTTCGAAAGAATTACTTGTATGATTTTTCAAATTGCAAATTATTTAATAATTAACAAGAATGGTTTCTCTGGTGCATTTATTATTGTGGTTCGTGTGGAGGGTTATCACGGTCAAACAGAGTGTGTGGCTGTGTTTCGCCGAGTGAGTGAAAGTTACCGGAGGGTCACCATCGAGCCAAAAATCAAGTCGCCTAAAGAGCGCAAAAAGCCGACAACGAATGTAGGTAGCGGTGATTTTTTAACATCCGAGGATGCTACCAACCCTGGAATTCGCAATATCATACAATTAACAATGGTTTACATTTCATTTTAGTATGCAGGTACCCATTGTTGACTGCTACCCATTGTAGGTAGATAGATACTTTACCAAAATTTATTGTTTCACCTTTTAGAAATAATAATCTGTTTAAATACTTCGAAAGAGTAAGACGTTGTAAAACTATTGACAATGCTGAACAGTCGATGGCAATACGATTTTCCCAGTTATTTCTTTCTTTCGCCGGCCTGTGATCGCTGTATTTATAATTCCATCGCTATTGTTAGAAACTTTTGTTCTTTTACTCGCGTTGCCATGCAAGGCATAACGTGTCTTACTACATTAAAATAAAGTCTAAAACAACATAATATCCATATTGCAAGTGCGGATGTAATAATTCCACTCATTTTCTAATGTCTTTAGCATCGTAATTGGTTAAATTGCAAGTGTTTTGTTCGACCGTATGTGAAACTTAATCAAATTTAATGACTGCTCGCTGTATTCTTGTCATAAAAAATACGTTATTATAATAATATGTAAAACGGCTGAAACCTAATATGTTTACAATTAAATTAACATAAACAGTTACAGTTAGTTACAGGTGATACCACGGGTTCACAGAACACCATCGTGAAACCGTACCTGTACCGGCCGGCTCCATTGCCCGCTATACTATAAAATACCAACAATTACCGAAGTTTAATACAATTAAACGTCAATATAACATACATATGCATAAATGACTCTTCTAAATCGTGAAAAAAACGTGAAATATAAGGCTTCCTTTTGCATTGGCCACTTCGCTATGCGGCGTCCGTTTCAGCTTATTTTTATTTCCTTGGGCGGGGATTTCGCAGTGAAATATGCGCAACAAAAATATTGAGAAAATAATGTTTGTTTCAAGAATAGACATTGAACGTTGAGGATTATCCGCTTTAGCGTTAATACGTGATTCTACATATATGCGCGTTGATTTCAAATAATAGCACGTGCTAAAGCGTTTCCTTTTATATTTTCTCTCGTTATTTACCCTAAACATCTTTACGCCATTTGTGCACTCACGTGGCATGATTTAGTCTCGTTTTTCCACGTAAAGATAGAATTAAATTTAAAAGTAGCACATTTTAGACGTATTGTTATCCGACAGACACGAACTATACCTGTCGGTTTGTCCTTTTGTAAATTACGTTAAAGAATGACAAGTGGTCGCAGCGTTCCAAAATTAAATAAAGACTTAATTTTCATAAAGCAGTATAATATTTTTTTTTATTGTAAACTAAAATATAGAAAAAATAAAATAATTTCCTCAGAGGTGTCGAACAAGCATTTTTTAATCAATTGTTTCGATATCGAGACACGATACCAGTGCGTAATTTTGTCAAATGTAAATTTAAATAAAAACTTCATATTTATTCATAAAATGAACTTTTTAATATCGGTTTGTTTTTTTACTGTTGTTCTGGAAGGTTCTCGGGTGCTACTTTTTCTTAATAAACATCCCAACCTGAAAGTGGCATTGTTTACTTAATTCATTCAGTGCCGGCGATGACGTATACCTATTCAGATAGTTTGTCTGTTGTTGTTCGACACAATAATGACATCGAGTTGCGGAATCCAACCCGGCTTACTAATTCATTTGTCTGTTGGTAAAGAAAATTTAAAATTAAAATTAAAAAAAAATTAAAATTAAAATTTAAAATTTGTTTTTTTTAAGTTCTTCTTAAAAAATTAATAAGTGACCAACGGGATCGTACATTGAATAGACTGCAGTTTCAAAAACAATTTTTTTTATTTATTATTCTCAACAAAGTTCTCGTACTGGCATTGTTTTTTGCTATGTCAATTCAGTTCCAGGAAAGATATCACTTAGTTGGTGGGATTGTATATAGACAAAATATAAATTCAAAAACGAGCTTAAAAGAGAATCAATCTTGAGTTACGTAACCTTCGCACACAAGAGGAAATGTCAACAAGTGAAAATATAATGAATCCGATAGTAAGCGAGCCGAGGTTCAGTCTATCTAGAATCTAGATCGAGGCGTGCTCTATTTATGCGGTGTCATTAAGGCGAGTGGCTCGACAGCGAGAAGCGAGGAGGCCCACTGACAATTCAGCTGTAGATAACATACATATAGATAGGTAACATCGTGTCACATGTGACATGTCGCGTGTCATGCTGCGATTGTGTTGCCGGTGTGTCTTCAGAGTTGAGACGAACTGAAGTGTCTAATACTTTCGAAATTATATTCGATATAATACACCGTACTTGTGCATCAAAATAAGGTTACCTTTCCACGCCACTACGACTTAGGTGCCATCATGAAAATAGCGTATCTATCCCGTAAAGGCCGGCAATGGATCCGTTGCCCGAGCAAGGTCCAAGGGTGTCCATGGACAGAGCATCGCTTATCAAATTACCCACTTCCATTTACATTGTTGCTGAAAATCAATGCATTACCAGCGAGAGATCCATGATTAAATTACCGAAAAAAATAAATAATCAATAAAAAATACCCTATACCCAAACTTTTAAACAAAACCGTAAAACCATTCCTGTTAGGCTGGTTAAATCTACAGTAAGTGTATAATAAACGACCATATTAAAAAGCTAAAAAAGAAGTGAGAGCTACGTGGCAGTTATAATTAAGACGAGTGGCATTGGGGATAAGCAGCGAGGAGGCACAATTGATCCACTATTTGGGATTATATAGATAAGCGGAGCCGTGCAGTCGCTGCAAGAATTAAACCGTTACACTGTATCTAATACCTTTTGCGCTTACCTGAACACGCTACTGGAACATAGGAACCGTACGCTATTATATTAAAATACAATAGTAAGAAACGTTTGACTTTTAAATCTAGGCCCAATTTATACCGCCTGACATGTCAATCTCCTCGGGACATAAGTCGAACTTCATTTGTAGCTGAATATAGGAACCGTATCTATGTCACGAGCTAAAAACGCAATAGTAAGAATCGCTTATTTCTTTAATTGAGGGTTAATTTGTGCTATCTGACGAGTGACCCTCCTCGAATGATAAGCCCGAACTTCGGGGTTATCCCCAGAGAGGCGTCGCGGGTGCAAATAGCTCAGCTGGCTCTCACCTTTACCCTACGTAGACGTAACCGCAATAAAGATAAGAAGAACACAAGTTAATAAAATCGATCTTTCGATCAACGATTTCCATAGTATTTTAATTATTTTGCCGGATTTTAAGCGTTATTCTAAACTCACACAGTGAAACACTTTGCAAGTACTGTTTCACGTTAATACTGTTGTATAGAAATAATGTGTTTTTCTGGTGTCTTTGGTTAAAATATCGGTTCACGGCTATAACTTATAAGTTGTATCTCATTTTGAACTCTTTATATACTTGCTCGATAGTGTGTCGTTTATTTATGTAAATATACTGATAATGGCGAAATTGCTACCGCTAGTCACAGAAGCCAAAAATAAGTAGAATAAATAATGTGTCAAAAAATAGCAATGGCATAGCAAACACACCACAGTTTCGCGACAATTGGCATAATACGATACCATTTGAAAATCTCTACTAGAAAATCTCCAGCTTACGAAGGCGGCCATCAAAATTCAGAGCGTGCTCGCATAGCGCTATCCGTGAAAGTTATATTAGAGTCGTGGGGCGGAAGACATCAAAAGAAATTTAATAATAATAGGAATATGTATGATCTGAACTCTGTACGAAACCAAGAGCGAAATAAACTCGATGATAACAAACATGTTCCTTTCGACAGCAACACGCTGAGGAACAACTTTTTTTATTAAAACCATGATCTGAATATTCCATGGGACAGCTCTTACCTTCATGGAATACATTCAACGAATAACAAAAAAAATGTTTGTATTATTAGAAATGATATGAGATGCCCAATATTGGTAAGCACGTAACAGACTTATAAACTTTACTTTACTTGAAGTCACTCTATGGCCGACATACATTTGTGGCTGGAAAAACAACACTAACCAACCATTTTAATTACGTTTAAAAATACACGGCTTATTACTTATACTATGTTGAGCAGGGTGCTCAACATAGTATAGCACACCGCCTATGGCCACGCCTAGCCTTAACAGAGTCTCTAATACATATATTACAACTGTAATTGTGGATGGTATATAGTTTCGGTTTGTTAAATAATTCAATCAGGTAAACTTCAATCGCCGCATTAAAGCAAACTTATCGATCACCATGTGCATACAAATGAACATGAAAATACGTTATAGAAAAGCATATTCTTACCCGACCGTTCCGTTCAGCGAGTTCACCAGCCCCGGTCTCTCATAGCACAAATGCATACCAGCTGCCGCGCCACCCAACTTATCACCACCGTACGAAATTGTTGCAATTTATTTATAACACTTTTGCACAATTACAACACATACAACTCCTTCGACGCCGCGAACGAACATTTTCTTCGGTCACACGTTCCGACGACGCTACGCGATACAGATTCACAATATCACGCGAGCTGAAAGCGAACATGCAGTTAATACACCGTTGACACTCGACACATGTAACGCACTCGATCGCTATTAAAAATATTAGGACTTAGGCTTTAGTCGCATGCCTATGTACTCTAGCGGCCGAATACAATAGTATATAAATAAAAAATGCGACACTTCGTAGAATAAACCTTACATTTCCCATCTGATTCATCAAATTCGACATACGGTCGATGAGTAACAAAAAACAGCGTATTGATAACATCCCTTGTGGTGCTTTTGAAGGTTAAAAGTACGTTATACGCGAGTCATCTATTATACTTTTTTAATATTACCTAATATAACAAACCCTTTTTTAAAAAGACTAACGCTATTTGCATAAGGCCTCTACAGCTTCTCGCGGACTTTAGGGGCGCGCCATAGGCTCGCCGAGAAATGGATTGAGCCGCAACTTGCACAAGGGCTTTTCCTGCGAGACACGAACGTCGGCTTGGGCCGTCGCGGAAACGTTGGCCGCCTGAGCAGCCGGTCGGAAGCTAATAACAAACGCTAAACTACTTAATATATAAAATCGTTTTTGTGATCCTAGTAGCTAAGAGGATTAATGAGTATACCATGAATCAAAAGGTATCGAATCCCAACCGGACAATTTTACATATTATAATTTATTCGGTCTCTGAAAGGGCTTGACAGTGGCCAGGTGAGAATTTATCGTCGCACCCGTGGGACAGCACTGCTGAATCATATGCTGACGCAATAATTGAGCCGGCTCGTCCGAAACGGGCGCACAGAACACTCAGGGTGAAATGGTACTTATGCATGAAACGGTGCTTCTACTTTGTTTCGCTGAGTAAGTGAGTAAAATGCCGGCAACACAACTAATGCGCGGACTGCGCCGCTGTTGTCCATGAGCGGCGGTGCAATATAAACATATAGAATATCCACCTGCTCTATTGTCCGCTATACCATATAACAAACCAACTAACCCTATTCAAGAAAGAATTAAAAATACCGACATCCGAATCACGATTGCAATTAGTTTTCCCTTAAAATAGGGATCAATTACGAGATTCGTAATTTTATTATTCAACTTTCGCGACAGGTACAAGGAAAGCGTTCATTTCATTTTCGCCGCCTTTCCTATTATATTACTGAATTAAAAACTTTATGGAGGGGAGTTGATTTCTCAAACGTCAACCCGACTGCTGGTGAAAAAATAAGCAATTACTTTGTTTAAATTTAACTAAGAACCCATAAATTCTGTATAATCTGCCGCTCCGGCAGATTATACAGAAAACCGAAGAGTATAACCGGCCGTTGAGCTTAGCATTTGTGGACTACGAGAAGGCC
>DWCF01003869.1:0-18271 GCA_018230265.1 Delias oraia
TGATTCTTGGATCATTATTCTTCTTGATCATGATTCTTGGATCATTATTCTTCTTGATCATGATTCTTGGATCATTATTCTTCTTGATCATGATTCTTGGATCATTACCGAAAAAATTATCTAGCAATAAGGGTGTTTGTTTTTTAAATCCGTGCGAGCCGGTGTGAGCTTCTAGTATTTTTCTATTTGGTTTGTATGTTAATAAATACTTTAGTCATTATGTGTTACACGTATTTAATGCCATTCGTAAGTGTTAGAACCAGTCTCGATAGTGTCTTTACGGTATTGCAACCTATATTTAAATAATTTCTATAATTCACTCTAAGCTGATATACATACCACACAGAGCCAATGACTCATATCATCATAAGATAATATACTTATATAAGAATTTTTTCCGGATTGTAATTTAAATAAAGTACACCATTTTTTATAGTATAGCGGATAACGGAGCAGGTGGGTCTTTATGGTAAGAGAACAACGCCGTCCATGGACAACCTGGCCACAGTCCGCGCATTGGTTATGTTGCCGGATTTTTACGCCGCTTAACAGCACTTTTAAGGGCCTCCGATATCCTCACTCACTCAGTGAAACACAGTAGACGCACCGTTTCAAGTACAATTACTAATTAACGCTGAGTATTCTGTGAGCCCGTGGTATCATTTCGGACGAGCCAGCCCAATTAGTGCGTTCGCATATGCTTCAGCATACCTATCCCACGGGTAAATTATTAATTTACGATTAAAGACAAGATAAAAATAATTTTACTGACAATTTTTTGGTCATTTCTTAGTCAGTCATACAATGTATTGTTTCCTTCTTGTATTTGATTTATTATTATTGACGTGTCCTACGTGTCTTTTATCTCATAGGAAGTGGTGTTCTCTCACCATATAGAAGACCCACCTGCTCCGTTGTCCGCTATACTATAAAAAAGTTACAGTACATATACTTAAATGGCTTTTTTATTTTCAGCCCAACGAAATCGCCGTACGCTAGCTTGCTTGATGAATATGTGAAGGCCCAAAGGGCTGGTGAATCGGGAGGCGAATGCTGGCCATACTACAGATTATGTCCGAAAAGCATTTTTCAATCGACGCAAAATAAATATGCGTAAGTATATATTTTTGGAGACACACCCACGGGTGTGTCCAAGACGAATTGCTGAAGTAACATAACGAACGTTTTACCTGACCCCAAATTTCGTTGCAAAACCTTTACCGCTTCCCAACCAGAAACAATGTGAATTTTAAACCAATTTCAAAATGTCGCTGATTAAAGTTAAAACTCTAGTTTTAAATATAAGGAAATCATTATACTTTTATAGTCTGTTAAGTTATAATAACAAAAAGATGTTAATCATAACAATTACTTTAAATTTACTTGATCGGAAATAAGATCAACCGACCGAAACTGCACGCAACATTTCTTACACCACTAATGACCTAAAATTACCACCAGTGAATGTTATTATAGAGAACTAGGTGAAATCGTTTTTTTATGGTATTTCGAACAACGGAGCAGATAGGTCTCCTATAAGATAGAAAACACCGCCGACCCATGGACAGCCGAGTGACAATCTGCGCTTTGGTTTTGTTGCAGGGCCTCCGATATCCTCACTCACTAAATGAAACATAGTACAAGTACCGTTCCACGCTAAATATTCTGTGTGTACAGAATACTCAGCGTAAAATGGTAGTTGTATTTGAAACGATATTTCTACTGTTTCGCTGAGTGACTGAGGATATCAGAGATCCTTAAAAATGCTGCTAAGAGGCGTAAAAATCTGAAAGCACAATCTATATGTTCACTGTGGCGCGGTTGTCCATGGGCGGCGGTGTTCTTTTACCATAAAGGAGAATACTTGTTCTGTTGTCCTATATACCATAAAAAAACAATATTTGACCTTGGCTTCTAAAAAGTTTTAAATATAAAGATTATGAATTTATTTATACATATACATTTCCACCTAAGAATAATAGAACTTTTTCTATAATAGTTCCAAACTAAATCAACAATTTATAAACTTGACGCGTTTTATTATAGGCCCTAAAAATAGATTTATATAAATAAATCTGATGTATGTAAGATGTATATAAAGCTATTTATAGACCCTATTAATAAATAAAAAATATTTATGGCCCTGTTAATTGTTAGTTTCTTATGTGTAAAAATAAGATTTTATAAATATATTACCTACGCTAAACCAATAATCTAAAATACTGCCAGTTTTAATATGTTTAAATAAAAATCTCTTTCCACAGGGAAAATGCCGAACATTTGCACAGGCGAGAACACGAGAACCTAGAAGATAATAACATCGAAACTAGAGCTATGTAATATATAAGTCCCGAATGTAGCTGTAGTGTCCAACCAAAGTCCAATGTAACATTAGTCGTTACATAACAACTGTCAACAATGACACCAGAATCACGCCATCGCCTTTGTCAGTAATACACACATCAAAACATCTAACTTCTCTTTACCCGTGGGAGAGCCATGCTGACGCACAAATTGGGTCGCCTCGTCAGACGTGATATCGGGATTACAGAACTCAGCGTGAAACGGTACTTGTACTGTGTTTCGCAGAGTTAGTGAGGATATCGAAGATCCTTAAAAATGATGCTTAAGTGGCGTAATAAGTCGGCAACAATACCAATGCGCGGACTGTGGCGCGGTTGTCCATGGGGGGCGGTGTTCTCTTACCATATAGGAGACCCACCTGCTCTGTTGTCCGCAATACTATAAAAAACATTGTTTACAAAACAGCCTAAGATTCTAAAGCGTAGAAGATCTAGATTCTCTCAAGATGCAACAATAACCACATAATTGAATATTCTAGTTCTATAATACTATATAGAGTTCCTAACTGCTCTCTATATGAAGATATAAAAGATCCATTAAAATCTACTGACGATGACAACGGTAAAACTACTGGGATCATCATAAGTCAGGTGAAAGATATAAATATTAGGTACGTAACAAGTGGAGTGGTATCAGAATAATGGAAAAACTGTTAAAATTAGTGTTGCCCAAATGCAACACCAAAACCAAGACCGCCTTATTTTAACAATACCAAGACTGACCGTGTAAGACTTGAGCGAGAACTAAGCCTGCAACACTCTCGCGTCTTGCAGCTTTTTTTTGGAATTTCTCATTAAATCTTTAGACATTTTATAAATCTGGGTGGTCTTTACTACGGCTATGCTAATTCAAGCTCAAAATGTTCCTATTCTGATAAGTTTTTCTAATCTTAAACTTTAATAAATATAAATATTCTAATTGGTAATTTAAAAACTTGCAAGGCTGCATGACCAAAACTAAAACTGGGAGCGCAATTCCAAGGCCAAGACCAATCCAGGTGTATTGGCGCAAGATCAAGACTGCATTAAGTCTTGCATTTGGGCGACACTAGTTAAAATCTTTATTTTATCATTATTGCGACTAACAGTTCTTGCGGAAACAGATGAATCGCTTTTAACTTAATTTTATTAGAATTAGAAAAAAAGAGCCAGTAAATTTGAAAGAGTACAATTGTTACGTCAAATTAACTTTAATCGTGAATCTGGTTTCATTGAAAAATGAGATTCATAAACATTTATAAATTATTTATAAACTTAAAATTATTAACTTATAAATTAAATCAATCAATATTTGAACTATTATAAGTAGGAAAGAGATACAAGTTAAAAGTTAAGTACAAGAATGTTTTGTGTTAACTCCAATATACGAATTTGCTTCGTGGATTTGTTTTTATAAAACTAATAATTTTTATTAGTAAATTAATTAGTTATTAAAAAAGTAATTAGTTTTTTATAGTATAGCGGACAACGGAGCAGGTGGGTCTATTATATGGTAAAAGAACACCGCCGCCCTTGGACAACCGCGCCACATTCTGCGCTTTGGTTGTATTTCCGGCTTTTTACGCCACTGAAGTGGTATTTTTAAGGGCCTCTGATATCCTCACTCACTCAGCGAAACAGAACAAGTACCGTTTCACGTTGAGTATTATGTGAGCCCGTGGTATCACTTCGGACGAGCCGGTCGAATTAGTGTGTCAGCATGCTTCAGCATGGCTCTCCCACGGGTGAGAGATGTTTGTTCCCTCATTGTCTTCTATCGCTTTTAACAGGCAAAATGGCCTAAAGAGTTGTTAGGATGTACCTGCAGCTGAATTTCAATATCGAACGTGGCAGAATTCAAAATTTTATCCATATCACCGCGATGTTCCAAAGCTGAGGGTTTTTTTAAAGCTCACACCACCTCTCTTTGAATTCAGCTCTCTTCAGAGGTATTTCCGAATTAATACAACTTGTGGACCATCAAAAATAAACGTAGCTATTTCTAACGGACCGGTAACGTTTCCGCGTTTCAAAAGCAACTGTCCATGGGCGGTGGTTCGCTTATCCTAAATGAGCCTATTCTTTTGCTTCTGTATTAATTTAATAATTGAGCTTTTTGAATATACATTTGAGGGTGTGATTTATACAAATTCGTGCAATGGTTGTTATTCGATTCTTTCCTAAATAATGTTTATGTATGTCATTTTACGAGTGCCATTTTATTGTAGGTACAGTTCATTTTTAAAATATTATTTAATTATCTCTTGTTGTTATGAGTAATGTGATAAACTAACAAATATATACAGGATTTAATTGAACTAAAACATTTATTAATGTAAGTTTCCTATTAGGAATGTTGATTTTAATTTATAAGTTATTTATTTAAATTATATAAACGTTATTATTTATGTGATTTTATTTAAATGAAACCTTTACCAAGGCCTATAAACAATTCAAATTATATCTTATGAAATATTTTAAAAATAATAATATACTAAATTATCAATAAATATTTCATAAAAGTAAATCTAATCTAAAACAATCCAAATGAAAACTAAACTGTTATCATCTGTTTTCAGTTGGTCGAAGTCCAGGTCACGGGGCCTATGGTTATTTGCCATGGCTCTGCACATTATATTTACGCTTTTTTAATTAATATGTATTATCATAATAAATATTATATTGTTATCCACATTTTCAAATTTTTATTTAATGGTACAGCCGAACGCTACCATTTTTTAACTTACCTATGTTTATTTAAATTTTTATTTTGTTGTATAGATTTCAAATAAATAAATATTTTTATTATATTTTAATATTAACTGTATTTTAAACTAATTATTATCCGTCCAAGTCTTAGCTAAGTAAAAGAATCTAAAAGCCTTTGCAGTTGCGTCAGACTAGATTTATACATACAGTAAAAATAGTACGAATGTGTTCTCTTGTTGACATACTTGGTCCGGGAGCCGTCAAAAACACCGCATAAATATTTCTCATTCCCAACGTACAACACAGTTGAGCGTTGCAAAGTGATATGAGCTGGGATAGCTATTTTTAGACCTTTGATATGTTTAAGGTAAGGTCTAACATTTGTATGTTTCATATAAAATATCTGAAGATTGCTATTTTCAGGTGCAGTATGTGATACTTGCTTGTATTATTATGTCCGATGGAGCTTCTATAGTGAAGAGAAGCTATTCAGATCGATCGATCCGGGGATATGTCACAGAGGTTAGTAAATATAGTAATTACAGATTAAAATCACTTAAAAACCTTTTCATCGCCGGTTGGCGGTAATTTCTAAACACGTAATGCCAATATTCCATAGCCATCTATCTGAAATTGGTGAATTAAGATTTCAATGGATATAGATATGCAATTATTTCAATGGTTTTAGAGGACATGCTGGTGGAATGAAGTATGTAAAGAAGAGTTCCAGACATTATTCCGATGCAAATGTCCGTCGTGGTCATATTGTCGGAGTCCAGGGAGATACTACAACGCAATATGTTCTATCACAGAAACTGGGTACATCTGGGACCAACCGAAATCCCAATGGCGAGGCCAATAATACACGATTTCCAATACCACCACCACAAGTTCGCATCAGACTGATATCGTAATGGAAACAAAATTTCAACATTTATTTTCATATTTAACACTAAGCTCATTCACTTCTATGTAATTTCAAACTATTACACCTATTTGAGTCGTTTACATAACAAATATCTACTTTTAAATCAAAATTTCTGTAAAGCAATGTAAGAAAAGTGAAGATTTCCTACAATAATTGTAAAGTTATTTGAATAAAAGCACTTAAAACGTCTAAATACACGTTAATATTCTTATTTAATGGAGTTTATAGTTTTAGCTTACGTAATAAACTCTCTAAAGATCGCTCTGCCGAATTCGCTCGACCTCGGTTAAACATTTATTGAATTTATCGCGCATGCGTTAAGAATCCACCATTCAAGAGCCGACAATCAATAAAACCTCTTTAGTAACAGCAAACGATCTACATGAGCCAAAACGGTTTCAAAATGTTGACAAAATTGGTGTTTCTAATGTGTTTGTATAGTATACGAGGTGAACCGGAAACCGTGAGAGATAATTTTGATTACTTTAGCTATGGTAATGAAGAAAATGTCTTGAAAAATTTGGATTTACATACTGTAAGTAGATTTATTTATACATTTCATGTATATTACATTCAAGGTATGTATAACTGTTTATATGTTTGCAAGCTGGTACCAATCGATTCATTAACAAAAAAGAACCAAAGCTGACACCGGTCGTCGCCGATTTGTGTCGGACAAGGAAACTAAATGGTGTTTTTTGATCAACACCGGCTCGCCTATGCTGGTTTCCTAAGAGACTTGTGGGCCGCAAACCGATCATCGACAGCAACATATGGCTGTCGTACGCTCACATTAAATCTATATACATTTATATAAAATACATATAAAAACACTATAAATACTTAATTTTAAAAGTACTCTGGTTTCTTCAATATGCTTTTTCAGTATTATTGCTATAAAATCAAAGTTTATAAATGTAAATTTGTTAATCACTGATTAATTTAACATCTGCAGGCCAAAGATGAAATAGTTCTAAGGCCCCAAGAAGTCAAGGATTGGCCGCAGCAGTCTCTGAATGTCGGGCAAATTACGGCCGTGTCCATAAATTCATTAGGCCAACCTGTTATGTTTCATAGGGCTGAGAGGATATGGGACGAAAGGTAAGGACTTTTAAGAGCCTCATTTTTTATGTTATAGCGGACAACGGAGCAGGTGGTTCTACTATTGGTAAGGGAGCATCGCTGCTCATGGACAACCACGCTACAGTCCGCAATTTGGTTGTGGTGCCAGCTTTTTTACGTCGTTTGAACGGTATAATTTCACGCGTCGGATATCCTCATTGACTTAGCGAAACACAGTACAAGTACTGTTTCACACTGAGCAGATGCTCAGTGTCTGTGAGCCCGTGGACAACCCCATCACACTTTGGTTTCAGTTGTATCATTGTTTATTTGTTTTAGCACTTTTAATGAATCAAACATTTATCAAAATCTGGACAAGGGACCAATTATTGAAGATACGATATTGGTTCTCGAGCCCCTAACGGGTTCCGTTCTTCACAGTTGGGGGGCTTATGCGTTTTATATGCCCCATGGTTTAACCGTCGATCACCACGACAATGTATGGGTGACTGACGTCGCGAAGCATCAAGTGTTCAAGGTAATAAACTTTGATATGCACTCTAAAATAGGGTTTCTTAAAACGGGGTCTATGGATCCCATAGAGGCCCCTAACATTAGTCTCTAAGGGCTTACTAAAGATCATAATGAATTTACAGTCCAAAGAATAGCATCATTTTCACTAATTTATTTTATTTTATATAATTAGGTATTAGTGTTATTGTGTAATAAAACAGACTACTAAATATGTATGTATTATAAATTATTGATTGTTTCGCGATTGCGAAATTTGTTAACAAATATAAATCTTAGAATTGCACATCGAATTGAAAAGGTTAACAAAACTTTCGCTTCATACAATTAAAGTCAAGTTAAGATTTGGGTATAAAAATTAAGACTGTAATTAAAACCTTACCCATCGTTTAAAAGTTGGCAACACATCCTTGACCCAGATGGCTCTAGGAGTATAGTTAACTGTGTAGGGACCGCGTTAAAAACCGCCCCCGCCGGAAACGGAGGCGAGGACCGATATATGTCGCAAAGTCCACCCCGGTGAGCTTCCGACCGTCCGCTCAGGCGGTGAACGTTCTCGCGACGGCCCAGACCGAGATTCGTGTGTCACAGGAGACGCCTTTGTACTACTCGCACTACAAACCAAATTCTCGGCAAAAAAAGTCCGCGAGAAGCTGTGGAGGCCATATGTCAACAGCGTTTGTCATTTCTAAAAAAGCAGTATAGAACACTCATCCTGGTGAACCTCTTTAGTTTGCCTATATATATTTTATTTTAAAAAAGTTATTCTAGACATAATACTTTGCAAACTAAAAGAAATAAAATTTATTTGAACTATAGTACAAATAAAATACATAATATATAGACAATTTTGATAGCTTTCAACATATAAAATCATTCAATTCATTTAGGTAATACAGAGAGAAAATCATGAAAAGTTTTAATAAGAAAAAGACGATTTTTTTGCGTCTCTAAATCAATTATTTTACTACGTTTATGATAGGTCATATCTAACGCTAGTATTAAAGCCCGTACGCATCCGCGGCCTTGGAAGAGCTAGGGGTGTCGATGGACGTCCGCATATCCTAGGTAAGCCTCCTGCTTGCCACCGTTTTCAAAAAATCCGCGTACTACTTTTAATACAATTTCAGTACACGCCGAGTAACCACAAATATCCAAGTCTCACAATCGGAGAAGCATTCACTGCCGGCTTTCCGTATAGACGACGAGTGCTGCTATGCATGCCAACCTCCGTTGCCATAGCAACCACAGGAGAGATATTCGTTGCTGACGGATATTGCAATAATCAAATATTGAAATTCAACGCGGCTGGTACCTTATTGTTCGCGATACCGGCATTCACCGATACGCTTACTTTAAATATTCCGCATAGCGTAACACTGCTGGAACATTTGGATATTGTATGCGTAGCTGATAGAGAAAATATGCGAATCGTATGCCCACAAGCTGGCTTGAAGAGCTATGCGAAGATGCTGGAACCAGCTACTGTTATTGAGGATCCGACGCTGGGGAGAGTTTTTGCTGTAACGTCTCACGGAGATATGATATATGCTGTGAATGGTCCGACAGCTCAGAATATCGCAGTTAGAGGGTTCACTGTTAATGCTGTGAGTGGGAAGATTCTGGACTCATGGGAACCCAGCACGGTGAGTGTTTATTTTGTTATATAGAGGAAAACGGAGCAGGCGGGTCTCCTATATGGTAAGAGAACACTGCCGCTCATGATCAACCGCGCCACGTCGTCACTCGGCATTTTTGAGGGCCTCCCTCCCACTGACAGCATGAAACACAAGTACCGTTTCAGGCTGAGTATTCTGTAAGCCCGTGGTACCACTTCGGACAAGCCGGCCCAATCAGTGCTTCAGCATAGATCTCCCACTTTAACTCCCATGCGTATTTAATGTCAAATAAATAGTAATAAATAATAATTTGAAGCTTTAATCATCTGTCCATGGGCGGATGACCGCTTACCCTCGATGATTCTCCTGATTGTTTTCCACAGTTTTCATTAAAACAAGATAAAATATTACATTATTACCCCTATACCTCTTTCATTCATCATCATCAGCCAATCAAGTCCACTGCTGGACATAGGCCTCATAGGCCCAAAGACGCCCACCTGTTACGATCTTGAACGATCTGGATCCAGCGGTTGCCTGCCACCTTCGTGAGATCGTCTTTTCATTGCGTGGCGGGACGTCCCACTCTGCGCTTTCCGGTACGCGGTCGCCACTCGAGAACCTCTCTTCCCCATCGGTTGTCGGTTCGTCGAGGGATGTGGCCAGCCCTATACCTCTTTATGTTATAATTCTTTTAAACAATATCTTTATTTATTGTTTTTTTTTCAGGGATTCACGAACCCACATTCCCTGGCGGTAACACGCAATGGTTCGCATCTTTACGTAACCGAGATCGGTCCGAACAAAATATGGAAGTTCGAACTGACAGATGTGTACGACAAATAGATATTTTCAAGATTCAGAATTCCTTCAAACAGAAGCTTTAAACGTGTATTAAATATAGATAATAGGGACCTGCTTTGATGAAGCGAATTAAATTCGTATGTTTAGCCGTATTTTCATATACATATATCTAGCAATGGCTACTCCGGGGCTGTTCATTAATCTCAAATTAGAATTTGAAACCCATTTTCTATGGTATAGCGGACAACGGAGCAGGTGAGTACCTTATATGGTAAGAGAACACAACGACCCACGGACAACCGCGCCACAATCTGAGCTTGGCTGTGTTGTCGGCATTCTACGCCGCTTAAACGGCATAATTTCAAGATCCTCCGATATCCGCACTCAGCGAAACAATACAAAAACCGTTTCACGTGAGAATTACAATATTAATTTCTCCATTAAATATCTTAAAATTTATCGAATATATTTTTAAGTACAAATATAAAGTATAATCTTATTGTATTTTGAAGTTAAGGACAATTTACGAAAATACACGTGATGTTTTCTTGTGATATTTATGAAATCCTTTTCCTCTCAATCCTCACACAATTAATGGGCGGCCTCATAGGTAACAACGGCATATAAACATATATTCAACTTTAAGCTGAATGAAAAAATATTAAAATAGAGTAGAAATTTTAATTATGTTGATATATATATTTATATATCATATATTTATTATTATTTATGTAAAAAAAGGTTTATTTAGTCTATATGCGACATTAGAAAAGTTTGTAATATATCTGCAGTCTTAGTACATGTCGCGTTATTTTACCCTTATATAATAATAATACCCTTCTTAGAAGAAATAAAGTAGCGAAATTGATTCTTAATTTAATATTGCTATTAAAGATTTAGATTAATTAAAGAAGAGTAGACTATTTAAGTAGCTAAGATATTCACTAATTAATATCGCGTACTATTTGTACAATAATAGAATCTTCTAGAAGATAAAAAAACCTGGAATCTGTTTCAATACCATAATAAAAAATTAAAACCAACGAGAACTAGGTATTGCTTCTCATCTCTTTCTGTTAGTAGTCAAAAAGTTTAGTTAATATGTAAATTATTCATGTCTTCAAAATATCCAAGTATCGTGTATTATAGAAATAATTTATGAATTTGAAGATACAACGAAAATCAACAAAATATCGCGTTTAAATTTAATATCGAGTTCAGGAGTAGAGTGCTTTTAAATTAAGATAATTATATAAGAAATATATTCCAATATTACAATAAATAAATAATGTTTTGTTAAATTTAAGCTTTTCAGTAGTGGTAATAAGGATACAAACTAATTATCATTTAGTCGAAAATATGTTTCCTACAAGCATGGATTGCTTTCAGAGTTTTTAAACTTATATGAATATTTTTCAATTAAAATATCGCCTATTTCAATGGCAGCAAAACACCTTTGTGTTTACAGGACCTTAGAGTCCAAAAAGCCTATAAATATATATTAATCACGCACAGAAGTAAATAAGTGCTAAGTATTAAATTGAGAAATAAATGAATTATGTAAGCCTATAAATCCATAAAAAATATACCAGTATATATTATTTTTAATAAATTTAATCTTATTAGAAAATTAGACGGTATATAACAGAAAATATATAAGGAATGCAAAAGTATTTTTCCTACCTGTGGTAAAACGTTAATTATATTTTCAAAGATAATAAATATTCAATAGCTGGTTAATGTCTTTTAATTAAAACCCATTTAATTTAATAAAAAAATAACAAAATGTTGTTAAATAAATCAAAATATTCATAAATATTACATTAAATATACTTACACACACACAAACTACATTCATATTTCTAAAAATCTTTTCTTTTCTTCATCACTTTCATAAATAGTACCATATCTGAAAAGAAAAAAAAACTATTTGTTTTTCTTGCATTTTATTTTTTTTATTTATAAATAAATTCACATTTATTTATAAACTATATAATTATAACGACATGAATGCATTGGTTACTAGCAAAGTTCCCTTTATAAAGATAATTTAGTAAAGCTTTTGCTGTCTCAATCTCCAATATAAAAGAACCACAATATTTAAATAAGAGATCTTTAAGTAGGTACATAACGCAGGTCGAGGTCTCGTAAAATAGTTACGACGGGTTACATATCTTTTTATTTCAATAAAAAATTGAGAATATAAACTACTTCTAGGTAAAAAGAACCCAACTAATTGATAAAATGAAATCCTATGAGTTTCTTGTTCAGTCTTCTTGTAGAGGTGAATCGTTTTTTTTTATAGTATAGCGGATAATGGAGCAGGTGGGTCTCTTATATGGTGAGAACTCTGATGGATTTCAAAAACAATAAAAACCCACATTATTTTATAAATAGTACACCAATAAAACGATTTCCTCACATAAACTATGCTAATAAACCCTAATTTGAGCAGGCATGTAACATGTAACTTACTTATAAATATGGCCATAACAACAGCGAGCATCAACCAGAGCCAACATTTCCACGCACTCCTACTGTGCTCTTGAAGCCTCTCCGATTCCACTTTCAGTGAACCCAAGTTGTTGTCTGTCAAATTGGATGATTTCTTTAGTGCCTAGAACATTTTATTATAATATTATTGAATAACACTGTTTGACACTCAACAGAATGAATATAAATTATTAACACAATTTCAAATTGATAGATAGACAAACTGACTCATAGATTTATACATTAAAAATTGATGGCTTTTTTCATGGCCTTTATCTGATAAACAGATTTTTGTAGACACATATAAGAACTATATGCTGACGCACAAATTGGGGCGGCCTGTCTGAAATAATAACACAGGCTCACATGTAACCTCAGTCCAACAACCAACAACCACTCAGTGAAACAGTAGGTATCTACTTATACTGATTGGCTGGATAGGTGGGGATATCGAAGGTCCTACGTAAAAAGCCAGCAACACATCAAAGTACGACCTGTGTCCTGTCCATGAGCGGTGGTAATATTTTATAATTAAGGAGACCTGCCTGCTTCATTGCCCACTATACCTTAAAAGTATACCTAAGTATACCTTAAAAGGGAAGTACAACATGGAAAGGTGTAATATTTTTGTGAATATCTCGTGTATCTATTTGGCTATAAAATACAGAAATATATATAAACTTTTGATTTCATAATAGATATATTATTTACCTCTGTGTCACCTTTGATAATTTTACTTGCAATCTGAGATTGTTCTTTTAAGCTTTTAGTGAGAAGAACCATGTTTTCAGCAACTTTCTCTTGCATATTTTGGTGATATTTAAGAAGTGAATCAATATCTTCTTGGCTACTGCTGTTTCTTGTGAAATTTGGAGCCTTTATTATATTCCGTTGTCTTAATTTGTCATCACTGTCCTCTAAAACATATATTATTTCTTTCTTTAAACAATATCAAATAACAATTCAATGTAGACATACATTCTATTGGATAGATTTTTCAAACAAAATTTATTTTTCAACAGCTACTTTGAATCTATAGGTAAGTTCATTTGTGTTACTTTTAAATATATTAAAAGTATGACCTGCCATAACAGGCACATATGTAATACAATAAATAAATATAATTAATTAAAAAAAATAAATAAATGAAAATGGTATTCTATATTTTGAGTGTCAGTTACACCAAAGTACTCAATATATATTAAAATGAAGTTGTCAATTTAGTATACTGAATTGACTTTAAATTACTAACCTGGGCCAAACAATTCTGATCGCAGCTCTAGACCATACTTAGCAACAGTTTTCTGTAGAATTTCTTGTGCTGGTGCATCAACAGACATAGTGGCTGCTCCATGAGGTAACAATTGGACTGCTTCAAGCTGTAATAATAAAAAACACCTTTAAAATTATTAAAGGTGTTTTTACTTATAATTGTAGAACTGATTATTTTGTTATTAATGATAACAGTAAGCATATCTTTAACTGCATATACTAGAGGCAGATACTAAACTAAAAATCCATTAATTTTTAAAATTTTTAAATTAATTTACAATAAAGCAAATACACAAAAAAAATCTTCATTGGAGATGTTCCTATTGGAAATAATATAATAATAAGTAAACTCAAACACGTCTAAATAAAGATACCTATGGATTAAAGCTTAATCAAAATATTTTACCTTTTCTATTGGATTATTTAATGTTGCTGTTTGTATCAATCCTTTTAAAAATGCTAACCTTTTTAAATAATCAGGCAGCTCCTTGGGTGGTTTTCTGAAATATAATTAAAAGGTGTTATGAAAACCTTAATATTTTTATTAAAAAATCTAATTGTTGCATCAAGTCATGGCAGGATACAAAGAAACAATATCAATATTTATTTTTGCTCTTCTAGGGATAAGACAAGTCTGTCTGTCAAAGATAGTCATCTTTTAACAGTGATTTAAAATTAAAGTTCCAGTTAGAAATAATACTATATTTGTTTGATGTAAATTATAAAAGAAATACCTACTTACTCGGGATACTCAGCCTTCAATTCTGTAATCATACCTTCTAAGTTTCGAACATATTGTTTCAAGCGACAGTCAGCATCTAATTGCTCTTCTTTTGCAATTAGTTCACATTTATTGAGAAGAATACGAACATTGACTTCGGTTCTAGTTTTTGTTGGTAAAGTACAATTTTTCATACGTGGATCATGTTGAATAGACATTGTTTTCTTTTTCATGTAAATAATATTAAATATTCGTATTTAATAAATAAGTTTCTTTTATAATTATTATAAGCAATTTATAAACAAATACATAGCAGACTTAGCCAACGTAGAACCTTCACAGCTGACAGTCGGCGTAGAATTTGAATTGTTGAACTTCAAATTTCAATGCTTATAATGACAAAAGTATAATATGTCACATCACAAGAATAATCTAAATATAATCATATTTAGATGTACATAAAGAATGCGATCCTTATCGATTTTTCTAATCCCGGCTTTAGAGATTATTTACAATCAATTTCAGGATCCCGAGATTGTATTGGTGATTGAAAGCGGTAACAAAAAAAAAGTAAAACTTAACAAAATCAACTCTTTATTTTAAATCTTCCAAAAATTATACTTTCTTATAAAATAAACAAAAAACTAGGCACTTCTGTAAATAATTTATGAGATTGTTTCATGATTGCCTAGTATATTAAAATATATTTTTAATATTGGCCGTAATTTTATTCTACAATAAACTCAAAAAGTCCACTTAGGACTTGTTGAATTATTCTAAAAATATACTATATATATATAAGTAGGTACTGAAGGTGTAAACTAAATCAACCAGAAACTTTATAAATGACCCATTTCAGCAATGAAACTAAAACCTCTAAGGAACAACTCATCCAATGTATCTTCTGAAAGCATACTTAAAGCATGAAAGCGTTGGATAAATATAGAGGCGAAAATAGCGCGTTGAGGCTTGTTGGAAGTTGGAGGAATCGCCAATATTTTTTTATAAATCTTATTTATATTATTACTCCATCATAAATGAGTTAAAAATCTGATACAAGTCAAAGTGTACAGTATTATTTAGGTCAATATGTGTCTTTTTTATGCTATTATAAAATATATCAAATGGCTCTAACATTATGAGGAGCGTGTTCGTTTTATAGACCCGAAAATCCCTGGATTAATTAAATTTAATCCCCAAAAATTTAAGATAAAATACTACTGACAACCCAGTTTTCGGATCCAATTGAATCCTCTAGAATATAAATGTACACCAAGACAAAAATGTAACAAAAATTAATTTAAAATTCTAGTTATAAGAAATTGTCATTAAACGATCTCAAATTTGATGTTCTGAATAACATGCCTATAGGCCTTGTAAGCAAGCCACAATAAATAAATAAAATAATCCAACATTTCTTTTTAATATTCTGACTGTAATTATAATTTAACTTTTAAAAAATTACTACACGTAGCTTTAAAAATATTTATTAGGGCAAAAATAATAACAATTAAGATTTTGAGCTTTGCTTCTTGGCTGCTTCGGCTTCCGCTTCACTCTTCTCAAAATTAGCAATAAGTTTTTCGACTTCGGAGCTTGTAAGAATTCTGATTATGGTTTTATTGTCGTTACGCGTTAAAGTCGCTATTTCAACTGTAAATACAATCAGATTAAACAAAATATTTCATAAAATTAACAGGCAAAGTAAAATATATTTACTTCACATAGGACATACAGTCACTTATGTTAGTCATAGTAACTAAATTTATAACTTTCCAGAAAAACACCTAGATCTTAGAACTGTCAAGAAACTCAGCTAACTTTATTTTTTTATGATAGGTCCTTACAATACACTATTATTACTACTTTAAGTAAATTAAATGAAATTGTAATTAAATCAACAATTAAATTTGAACTTGATATCTACAAATAGGGCTGTTTTTATGTGATATTTTCCTAGTGGTTCCTTTTCTTCACTTTATACTAGGCCCAACCCAATCACTGCCTTGTTTCCTCAGAACACTCAACTTATTCCTTCACTTAAAGGACCATTAGGGCCAAATAAGCTTTTGGAAGGGACCTCTCGGGATCTATGACCACAAGTATGTGATACTTCTTAGTTGTGTTTATAAGGCAAATTATTTACATTTTAATAACATTATATACTAATTAATCACCTTTCTCAGGAGTCAATTTTGTCATATCCAATGTCTTGCTGAGTACTTTAATTGCTAGAGCTTGGGCTTCAGCTAGCGTTGTTTCATTTTCTTTGTACTCCTGTTTGAGGCTTGATACGGCAGCCTAGATAAAATATACAATTCATTTAATGATATTTTAAAACTAAAAACTCCATAATATATTAATTGGATATTATTATTTTAATTTTTTTATATTACCACTTTAATTAAACATGCAATGGACAATGACTACATCAAGGAAGGTTGTTGCATTACTTATTGAATATATAAACAGGTTCTGGTTTTTAATGTAAGAGAGTTTTCTTGTTGGATGAGAATAAATAATTAAATATTATAGTGAATTAAATAAATACAAGATTATTAAAATCACTTACAGAACTATTGTTCCCTATACATGTAGCTTTCCAACCACCATAATTGCCACTAGGATCTGATTGATACAACTGATAGCCATAGTGCTTATCCCAGCCCATATACAGAATAGATACACCAAAAGGTCTTTTACCTAAAGCATATAAAACTGGTTAGAAGACATATTTATAACTTTTTTCCACAATTCCAGGCTAGGAAATAAATTCTGTCCTATATAATTTTTTAACAGTTTTATGGAACCTTCTTAGATGATAAACATATAAATATTTTCTCAATTACCTCCATATTGAGTATATGCTTGCTTTACATCACATAGCCATGATACCAATTGTTCACAGGGTATAGATTCACCATATTGCAGGAGATATCTCTGTGCAATCAGTCTTAGTTCATTTGTTAACACATTTGCATCAGATGTTATGCCAGCCACAGAACACACCATATCTTCATTGAGCTTATAGATCTTTTCAGAGAAGAATACTTCATCAAGCAGTTTGTTAGTGTTTCTTCTCTCGGCGGCTAAGAGGATACCATCAGTAGCTAAGATTCCAAGGGCGGTACCAGCGTGGCTGATGGCCTCCATGGCATATTCTACTTGGTAAAGGCGCCCTGAAACATTTCAAATTATCATAAGTAATAATAAATATGAGTTTTGGGGAAGATGGTTTCTGCAAATATAAAAGATCCTTTAGTTTTCTAATAAGACTTTAATTTATACCTTCTGGCGAGAAGATCGTAGTTCTAGTATCATAACGACGAGCCTGTAACAAAAATCACACAAGTTAATTCAATGACCAGGCAAAATCTCGATAAGCTAACACTCAATCGAAGCAACATATCTACAAATAACAGAACGAAATTTAAACGTACCATAATAAGTTCTTTAATATGTATTAAACTGTTATTACAACTTTACTGTATTTCAAAGCTTTGAATTAAAATTGTATGCCGAACCGCGGATGATGACAATTCGAAATTCATAACACAGATTATAAACGAGATATTTAAAAACACAGATTTAAAATAATATAGTAACTCAAAATCGGCAATACAGATAATACCTTATTTAATCCATGTAAAAACGCTCTCTAGTGTGATAATAGTAAAACTATTTAAATCCTTATAAAATATTCATAACAGATAGCAGTACATCATATAATTAATGTTTTATAAAAAATATTAGTGAGGAGTCCTTAAAATATGCTTATTTTTGTTGATGA
>DWCF01003870.1:0-18269 GCA_018230265.1 Delias oraia
AACAAACTTTCGTATTTATTAAGCACAAATAAGTAAAAAGCAGGAATAATTTCACTGTATTATCGTCACTGTAATTTTGAATTTGATTTACACTTCGGTCTAAGTAGCACGTAGTTGGCTATGCTAACACCAAAAATTAAGAAAGTAGAAATAATTAAATTTCACGCTATTTCGTTTACTACAAAATAATTTTAATTTATACTTTAACCACAATGAACGTGGCAATCATGCTATTGAATTGTAACTTATATGACACGGTCGTCGGTTTAGCATGGCAGTGCCATCTATTGATTACTTACTCAATCCAGTCGAAAAGTATTGACATCTGTTAGATGCGATAAAATAAAATTGCGACTATAATTAAAGATCTAAGCTAACTTATCTCTCAAGTTGGACACAACTGCATTTTGTGTGCAAATTTGAACGAAATCTATTAAGCGATTTAGGAGTACATCGCGGACAAACATCGTGACAGAAGATTTATATATATATTATACTAGATTTTACACCTTCAATGTTAAAACATTTATTCAAAATGCATATAAATTTTACAAAGTATTTAAAAACGGCGCAAAAGAGAAACGCGGGAAACGGCGTCACGTTTGCACCGGCTCAAAAGAGTTTTGTCTATGGCCTAAAAGAGAATTCATTTTTAAATTACCAATGAGGTTTTATGTAGTAAATATCTACAGAAAAATACTTTCTTTTAAATTATTATTGCGTAGTCTGTGGCCGAATAGTCTATACGCTTTTTAGATATACACAGAATTATAGGTTATACATAATACTTTTTGGAAGTATATATTTTTTTACAAGTATATATTTTTTTCTTGACAACACCTACATTATTGAAGTCATTGCTTGTAAAAGTTGTTTTAGTGTTGTTTTAATATCGCATTTGGGAATTATTCTTCAAGAGAGCTTCGTAGCTAAGTTGTTTCATAAGTCTACAATGAAACGAGAGGTATCGGTTTCGAATCCCGGCCCGGGACAATTATAATTTAAATTACAATTGATTTGGTTTCTGGAAGGTGTCGACATTGGCTGGGTGAGTGTTTTAATACTGTCGCATCCGTGGGAGAGCCATGTCGAAGCATATGCGGACGCACTAGTGAGCTGGCGTAAAACAGTACTGTGAGTTAAAGTGAGGAAAAAAGGACAACCCAAACAAAACGCGAATTGTAGCGCGGTTGTCCATGGGCGGCGTTCTCTTACCATAGACGAGACCCACCTGCATCGTTACCCGCTATAACATAAAAAATCTATGTATATACTCTTACGTTTTATTTTCTTAACTTGGACTACACATTACCAACTTAGAGTGACAGTTCGTGTCTGATTTTAGCACTGGAAATACACTTTTTAAACGACTCGGCGGAAATAAAGAAATTAAGGTCAATTTGCAATAAAATAAAAGCGTTCCACGTTATTTACATATACGTGAACATACATCATAGAGTTTGATAAGCGTGTAATCTTTACTAATAATAGTTTGGCAAATATATACCTACCGCCATTGTCTTTTAAATTTCGCAGCTACGTACAAAATGCCAGAGATCTCGTAACACTATACATCATTTGAAAGGATAAACCGTCTGGTTGAAAACAGATTATCGAACAAACATATTTGAGTTGGTTTTAACATGGAAAAGAATTTTAAAAAATTGCCTTAAAATTTCTAATAGCTGGCAACACAGCATGCGCGGACTGTGGCACGGTTGATGATGGGCGGCGGTGTTCTCCTACCATATAGGAGACCCAACTACTCCGTTATGTGTTAAATGATAAAATAATGGCCTCACCGTTTTAAAACCACGATACATGACTCTGATTTCCTGCTTGGAGAACTTCGTCTGTCTGCAAAGTTCTTCTAACGCCACCGGTATGGGTTTCGGCGCTCGATTCGGCTCTAATTCGTACGCGTGCTCCTCAACAGGCGACTCTGGGGGCGTAGCCATTATCGTTCCGTTACACTGCTCTCTTAGTCTATGTTTTTAATCTGTGACACATCTTGTCATGCGCTGTTGCCACTAACGTTACACATTCGCGCGTTTCGAGGCGCAGGGGTGACGTGATTGATAATCTGTAACAAAATAGGTTGACGTTTTAATTATAATCTATCAGGAAAATTGTTTGTTGAAAATTAGTATGTTTTTCTGAATTATGTTTCTTTTCCTATTATATTAGAGTTTCTTGAGTATATCTACGGAGGAAAATAAATAGAAACCGGTTAAATCTTTAAAAAAAAGCGTATGTCTCATTTGAAAGCCGACAACGCCAACCTCCAACTTATAACCCAACTATTGTATGTATATAATGTTATTTTTAGTTTTTTTAAAGAAAATAAAGGCTCAATTGCGTTTCTCTGTACAATCAAAAAAACCACATTTAAAGCCATTACTTCTAGTCTTATAAATTCACAATTATGTGTACTATATATACTAATAATTCCTAAAATAAATCTTTTGTAATAAAATAATATAATGATTTTTAGCCAAGTGTTGACATTTAAGCTTTGTCTGTGCTAGATTAAGAAAACAGTCTTATTTAATAAGAAGTCCAAGTTATTCTTTACATGTATATACGAATATATAGTAAATTAAAAAAATTCCAGTATCCTTAAGGAATAAAATATATATTTATCCTTAAAAAATTGGAGTTTTTTTTTAGGATTAATATCCAAATATTTCTAATCGATATATGTTTAATTTGGTTGGAATGTACTTAAACATATATTTGATTCTGTTAAATTTTAAATCATATATTATTTATTATATACAACCTCTTTTCTTTTGATTTACAACAGTATAATTAATTTAATTTATTTAAATTGTACAATTTATACTTAAATTAAAACACAAACCAATTTTATTAACAAAACTAACAAACATACTAATATATTTCTCGAAATACAAAAACTTGTTGCTTTAAACGCAATTTTAAATCATATATTATTTATTATATACAACCTCTTTTCTTTTAATTTACAACAGTATAATTAATTTAATTTATTTAAATTGTACTTATTTTCTCTCACAATTATACGATTAACGGTACAATTTATACTTAAATTAAAACACAAACCAATTTTATTAACAAAACTAACAAACATACTAATATATTTCTCGAAATACAAAAACTTGTTGCTTTAAACGCAATTTTAAATCATATATTATTTATTATATACAACCTCTTTTCTTTTGATTTACAACAGTATAATTAATTTAATTTATTTAAATTGTACTTATTTTCTCTCACAATTATACGATTAACGGTAACAATTTATACTTAAATTAAAGCACAAACCAATTTCATTAACAAAACTAACAAACATACTAATATATTTCTCGAAATACAAAAACTTGTTGCTTTAAACGCAATTTAATCATAAAAAACCTTCAGTGAAATAATTTAAACATTAATTTAAAGTCATTTCAATATAAATAAATCATTCACAGACTAGCACCGCTATCATGTTTGTTCAATTGAAAAAAGTTTCAAGATGGCGTCGCGCCAATATTGGCGCGCATCGATGACAATTGAAACGAGTTAACAATTTATTGATAACAAATCGTGTATTTATTTCATAAAATACTTTTTAAATCACATATTCATGACCGCGACTCAATCAAAATTTATTTTACTAAATAAACAATGTGTATTACGATGATTTGTTATATGGTAAATATGGTAAGAGAACACCGTCTGTTATTCACCGTCGCCCGTGAATAACAGTGAAAAAGTCCGCGAATTCGTTGTGTTGCCGGATTTTTACAGCATGGCTCTTCCACGGGTGCGACAGTATTAATACACCCGTCCGGCTACAGTTAAGACCTTCCAGAAACCGAATAAATTATAACTCTCCGGAGCGGGATTTGAATCCTATACCTCTCGCTTCATGGTACACTTTTAAAACCATTAACCCACGAGGCTCTCGGTTCTCTTCTGTATCCTGGTAAACAATTAAAAAAACGAATGCGTGAGTGAGAATATCAGAAATTGTACCACTTAAGCGACGTAAAAATCTGTCAACTCAACACAAATTGTAGCGGGCGATCCTCTATTGCCCGCTAAACCATAAAGAAACAGCTCCCCGCACAGGCAACGAGATCATATATCTAAAAGTGAAATTTAATCACATTAAAGTGATACTAGACGTTGAAACTGCAATTTTCATTTTGAAACGATCGTAAAACTGCCATTAGCTTTGATACAATGTAAATTTACCGACAAAAATAGACTAGAAAATGCTACGAATGTTTTTAAAACCAATATGTAAACCTATTTCAAGCTATATGGTGTCTTGTCTAGGATGTCGACGGCAATGAACTCTAGCTGGGCTAATAGTGCGTTGCCGGCCTTTTTATGAAGATCCCAACTCATAGCGGACAGCAGGTGGGTCTCCTATATGGTAATAGAACCTCACCGCCCATGAACAATCGCGCCACAGTCATTTATAAACCAATTTAAAAAGTGTTTATTCTCTATGGTCTGACAGCAGTACGAATGATAGTGCAGTTGCAGGATAGTCACGCGAGGGCATTGCGATAAAATCTTCAATATCGTATGTGTAATTAATAACGTGGTAAAACATAGTATTATTACTAAATCAATATTTAAAATAGGGCGCACCTAACTTGTAAAAGCCTGCAACGCATCTGAGTGCGGTACTCTCTACAACTGAGCGGTTATAAAGCATATTGTACTCGTACCGCCGTCTGTGGAATCAGCTGCTTACAGAGGTATTTCCAACCGATATGTTTCACCCGTGTGAGAGGCATGATGAAGCATATGCGGACTCATTGTATTCATAGAATACTCAATACTCGTGAAAGTGGTAGTCGTACCTACTTTAAAATCTGCTCCAAGTGTTTCACTGAGTGAGTGAGGATATCGGAGGCCCTTAAAAGTGCCGCGTAAGCAGCTTAAAAAGCCGGCAACACAACCAACGCGGACACTGTGACGCGGTTGCATATGGGCGGTGGTGCACTCTTACCATATAGAACACCCATCTGCACCGTTGTTCCCTATATAATAAAATAGGAAAGTTACGTGGTTTAATTGCCATTTGAGAGCCTCGTACCTAAGTTTAATAGGTCTAACATGAAGCGAGAGGTATCGGGTTCGAATCACAGTCCCGACAATCATAATTCAATTTATAATTTATTCGGTCTGTGGAAAGACTTGACATTAGCCGGGCGATCTCAATACTGTCGCACCTGTGGGCGAGCCATGGTGAAGCCATGCATCAAATCACGAATAGCGATATAAGCTTGGTAAAACATAATATTCACATACCTACCACTGAAATGAGAGTTGAATGAATTATTAAAACTAACTGTTTGGTGAATGAACGGAAAATTCGAGTTAAAACCACTCTATTTTAATTTGAATGAGCCGCGACGATCATTCTTCATTCACCAAACAAAAGACTTTTAAACGTAACGCTGGTTCAGTATTTTTCAAACATTTGTGGTTTCAATTTTGCTTCAAATATAATTTATTTTAAATAGTGTTTATGTACAGCGTTCAACGCCTCAACTGTGGTAAAAGATCACCGCCCATGGCCGACGTCGCCACAATCTCTGCTTTGTAATGGCCGTTTACCGGAGAACGCAGAGTGGGACGTCCTGCTACGCGATGGAAAGACGATCTCATGAAGATCACGGGCAAATGCTGGATCCAGATCGCTCAAGATCACAATAGGTGGAAGTTTTTGGGGAAGGGTTGTGTCCAGCAGTGGACTTAAAATGATGATTGGCCGATTTGTATGCAGCTAAATCGGTAAAATTTCACGGGCCATATATCCTCACTCAGCGAAACAAAGTACATAATGGTATAATTTCTGATGATCTGTCTCAATTAGTGCGTCAGTATGGTTCTACCACTGGTAAGACAAGTAAGGGTTTGAAAATGGCCGAGCGATTGTACCTCTCTTAGCCATTGGAGAGCCATGAATCATATGCTGACACATGCATTAGGCCGGCTTGTCCGATTTGATACAACAAGCTCAGAGAATACTCACCGTGAAACGGTAGGTGTACTTGAAATGGTACTTGTACTGTGTTTCGTAGAGTGAGTGAGGATATTGGAGGCCCTTAAAATTGCCACTTAAGCGTAAAAAGCCGGCAAAGCAATCAAAGCGCAGACTCTGGCGTAGTTGTCCCTGGGCGGCGGAGTTCTCTTATCACAAAGACCCACCTGCTCCGTTGTCCGCTATAGCATAAAAAAAATTAAAAATACATTTTAATTGCATATGGCATAAGTACCTCATTACATGAGAATAACCAGATGTTAAAAAAATCTCAAGTAGCAATTTAGCTAGGTTGAATATATTATTACACTTTCATATTAATAATCTTTTTTCAACATAACGAAATGCAGACAGCGGAGCAGGTGGGTCTCATATACGGTAAGAGACCACCACCAGGTTGTTGCCGGCAGTATTACGTCTTTAAAAGGCATTTTTAAGGTCCTACGATATGCTCACTCACTCAGCGAAACACAGCACAAGTAACATTTCACGCTGAGTATTCTGTGAGCCCGATATCACTTCGCACGAATCGGCCCAATTAGTGCGTCAGCATGTGCTACAGCATGGCTCTCCATCGAGTGATAACTTTCATAAATAATATGGCAAGAAGTTTGCCAGAACAAATTGTCTAGTATATAATAAAAATTAAAAATCAATAAAACCTTCTTACTATGCTGTGTATCCGAAAAAAACTTTTTTTTTTTAATTTCTATAATAACAACACATTAACACAGCAATGTTGAGAAATCGTTAAATCAAATGAAAATGAAGTTGTTTTTTTGGTGCCAAAACGTTTTACAGTTTATGATATTTGTAAACATTCGCCTTTATGGATGCGTAATACTAGGGTGTATATAATTTAATATAACGCTGTTACCCGTGGGAGAGCCACGCTGACACACAAATTGGGCCAGCTCATCCGAAGTGATCCCACAGGCCTACAGAATACCAGCGTGATCGTGTACGCAGTACTTGTAATGTTTTGTTGAGTGAGAGATCCTTTCTTTACATACATCTATGTATACAGGCCGAAAAGTGTTAGAGTGGAGACCACGGACTGGCAAACGCAGCGTGGGACGTCCACCCACAAGGTGAACAGACGACATTATAAAGGTTGCCGGAAGACGCTGGATGCAGGTCGCCTCCGACAGGTATTCATAGAAGTCCAAGGGAGAGGCCAATGTCCAGCAGTGGACGTCTTACGGCTGAAATGATGATGATGTATACAGGATCTCCAGTGACAGAGATCAAAGTTTACACGAACGTGATTCTGAAAGCATCACGGTAGAGGCGCTTTGTTAGTATCGCCTGCGTTGCGGACTTTGTAGTAACTATGGAAGTGTCCCTGCACGCGGTGCGGCAGCTATAATGAAAAAAACATATCCCGGTACGGTACCATACCATGGCCCTCTAGATCACCCGATTTAAGCCCTTGCGACTTTCTTATGAAGATACTTAAAGTCTCTTGTTTACAAAACAAATCCCAGCACTTTGCCACAACTTAAAAAAATACCTATGTCCTAGGGGAGTCTATGTCCAGCAGTGGACGTCTTACGGCTGAAATGATGATGATGAAAGAAAATATTCGAGCTGAAATCAACAAGATTGCCCAGGCACTCCGTAAGCGCGTTTTTGAAAATATGCGTGCCAGATTCGAAGAGCGTGTCAGCCTCGATGGCCGCCATTTGAAGAACGTGGTTTTTAAAAAGTAAAATCCGCTTTAGTTGTGATTTCATTAAAATAAACAAACTTCCATTAAAGGTGTTGTTTTTTTAAAATCATTTTTCAAACATTGAAATCTGCCACTGGAGACGCTATATATAAAAATCTTACCCAATTTACGTTGTAAATTTATAAATCAAGAACGGTCTCCTATCCAAACCAAATGTCTAGGCTTTGTTTGAACTATTCAGTCGATGTTTTACGTGAAGTTTGCACAAAATCGGTCTAGCGGTTCTTCGTTTATCACATTTCTTGTAACAAACGAATTCAATATGGCGGATCATTTTGTTAATGGGGATTTTGATGTCAAATTAAAACATTTCACGTAGAGAAGTAAGTACCGGTTCGCTAGCCATATATAAACTTTATTAAATCCAGATACCGTGGACGCACTAACATTTTGATTCATGGCCGTAGATAAAAATTATTTTTGATCGACTTGTTTATTTATATCCGTCGCAAGATATGGATACTGTGAGTACATTTTCATTATTACGCGACGCAAAAAGTGATGATGTCTGTACTAGGCTTTTTAATGATAAGCGGGGAATGTAAAGGCGTATCTTCTATATAGTAAGAGATCAGCGCCGCCCATGAAAAAGTGAGCCACAATCCGCGCTGTTGTTGGCGCCTTTTTACACCGGTACAAACGGTATAATTTAAAGAGCCGTATATCCTCACACTGCTATTCTATGAGCCTGTGGTATCTCTTCGGACAAACCAGCCCAAATAGTGCGTTAGCATATGCTTCAGCATGGGTCTCTGACAAGTGTAACAGTGTTAAAACACTCACCTGGCCAATGTCTATTCAATGTTATATTTTTTGTTTGGACCGCAATTTGAACCCGATATCTCTGGCTTCGTGGTAGGCGTATAAAACCACGAGGATCTCATCTGTGTTTGAGAATGTAATGTAAAACATGTCTAATGAAAAAAATACAATATGATAATCAAGGTCTTATATCAAAATGTTAAGAGATAAATTAACACAAAAATAACACAGCTATGAAAACTAGTACCATTGAATTTAATATTAAAGTCCATTACAGAGGGATATGATGAAATAACACGCAAATAATATTTGAATAACCCATGTCAGAAATCCTGTCAAAAGAGTATCTACTCAAGAAAATATTCAATTAGGGCAACCCTCAAAAACAAGGCAATAAAACCAAAGAGGATAGAGCAATAACAAAAACATGGCGGCTCGTTCGCGCCACAACGTAATAACTGCAATGTCATACGGCATAACCAATAAGGTTTGCTTTAAAAAAAAAGTTAAGTAAATTTAAAATGAAAAAAATTTCAATTTTGGGGAGTATCCGAGAACTTTCCGACTATTATATATGTAAAGTAATTATTTTATCGGTAGGCAAACAAGACATAAAGAGCCTCCGATATCTTCACTCACTCAGCGAAACACAGATCATGTGTTCTATAGGGTAAGAGAACACGGCCGCCCATGAACAACCGCGCCACAGACCGCGAACTGGTTGCTTTGCCGTCTTTTTAAGATTAACCGTCAATTTTAAGGGCCTCCGATATCCTCACTCACTCAGCAAAACACAGTACAAGTACAGTTTCCTGCTGAATATTCTGTGAGCCCATGGTATGACTTCGGACGAGCAGATCCAATTAATGCGTCCACATATGCTTCAGCATGGCTATTCTACGCGTGCGACACTATTAAGACACTCGCCCGGCCAATTTCAAGCCCTTCCAGAGATCGAATAAATTATAAATTAGATTTTAATTATCCGGACCGGGATTCAAACCTGATACCTCTCGCTTCATGGTAGACCTATTAAACAACTTAGCTACGAGGCACTCCAAATTGTTTTCTTATTAAATTATAAATTATTGTTATATTATTATTTTAATTATGTATATTAATTATAAAAAAAAATGTATTAATTTATAACTTGTAATTACTAAATGTATATGAAAATACTGTCACTTGGGATTTAGACGTTAATATTGTATAAACTTTTTTAAGGAAGCATTTTTCATTCAGGACCATTTTTAAGGAAATGAAGGTAAAAGAACAGGAGGCATGCCTAGAATAAGCAGTCTTCCGTCCATGGACTCCTTTAGCCCTTAGTCGCGAGTACAATGCCGGCCATTAAAAGATAAGTATGTTCCAAGCATATAAGTAAGCATCCACCCACAAGGTGGACAGACGACCTTATAAAGCTCGCCGGAAGACGCTGGATGCAGGTCGCCTCCGACAGGTATTCATGGAAGTCCAAAGGGGAGGCCTATGTCTAGCAGTGGACGACTTACGGCTGAAATGATGATGCTCCTTGATTTTGATATTAAAAAACAGAAACCCGGCAGATTTTGACCGTTTCAAATTAAGAAATATTAATTTATTTACACGCATGGTATAATTTCCATAATACATTAATAAACATTTTTACTTAATTAGTATGTTAATTTACCCCTTTAATTAACATTTAAGTTATGACAACATTAATATTATTTTTATCGATATTACTACCATGTTTGTCGCATTTGTGGAACGCGCGCGACCACTTTGTGGAGTTAAGCCTGCAGATTTATTACCAAACCAATACGACAAAAATCAAAATCAAAAATCATTTTTTTTATTCTATAGCGGACAACGGAGCAGGTGCGTCTCCTATATGGTAAGTGAACACCGCCGTCCGTGAACAACCGCGCCACATTTTACGCTTTGGTTATGTTACCGGCTTTTTACGCCAATTAAGCGGCATTTTAAAAGTCCTCCGATGTCCTCAATCACTCAGCGAAACACTAGAAGTACAGTTTCATGTACAACTTTAATTTCTCGCAAAGCATTCTGAAATTATACAAATTTTTGAAAACAATTTAAGTTAACAAAATGGCGTCCCCGCCAAAAACAGGACGTAATTGTTTTAAATATTAACCGTTACCGTTGCAACAAAAAGAATACAATACAACGGAATATTTGATTAAAAGAAACTCTAATGATGCTGTCATAACAAAAATATAAAATGGCTGAACACAGCAAACATTTTGCCATATAAAGTATAGTACTAATATCGCTATTAAGAAAATGGAGTTCTAAATTGTAAAGAAAATCCACAGAAAAACAAACCTTAATGTAATTTCTATGTTATTAAAAAAACGAATAAACCTGTTTTAATATGTTATAATATTAAGAAGTTTATTTGTTATTTTTCGGGTTCTACGTTGTAAAAAAATCCATAGAAGAATAAATCTTATTGTCGTTTCTAAGTTATCAAAAAAAATTCATAAACTGATAAAAGTTTATTCATATGTTATATGTTCTCATATTAACAAGTTTATTCGTTTTTTTTGTTCTATAGCGGACAACGGATCAGGTGGGTCTCCTATTTGGTAAGAGAACACCGCGCCACAGTCCGCGCATTGGTAGTGCTGCCGGCTTTTTACGCCACTTACTCGGCACTGTTTAGAGCCTCCGATATCCCACGTATTCTGCTACAAGTACCGCTTCACGCTGAGTATTCTGTGGGCTCGTGGTATCACTTCGAACAAGCCGGCCCAATTTATGCGTCAGATTATGCTTCAGCATGGCTCTCACACGGGTGAGTCAATTAAAATTTGAGTTAAAAATCTTATATATATATTATATACCGCCCCTGTGGCGCGTTTTGTGTACGTGTTACGGAATTAGGGTTTGAATCCTGGGGGAACGATTATTTTCGGTTTGGTAGGCACACTTATGAAATATAAACCTAAAACTATACAGGGAATTATTACCGCCTCACTGTGCTTTGCTAATTGAGGATAATGGTGGCCCACAAAAATATGACATAGCAGACAATGGAGCAGGTGGGTCTTCTATATGGTAAAATAACACCGCTGCCCATCACCAAGCACGCCACATTTTGTGCTTGCTGTGTTGCTGGCTTTTAAATCCGCTTAAGCGGCACTTTTAAGGGCGTCCGATATCCACACTTAGCGAAACACAGTTGAAGCACCGTATCAAGTACAACTACTATTTCACGTTGAGTATTCTGTGAGACCGTGGTATCACTATAATATGTATACACTATAATAGTATGCTTCATCAAGACTCTACCACGGGTGCAACAATATTAAGACACTCGCCCGGCCACTATCAAGCCCTTCCAGAGACCGAATAAATTAAATTATAATTGTCACAACCGGGATTTGAACCCGATACCTCTCGATTCATGGTACACTTTTAAAACCATTAAGCTACGAGGCTCTCAAAATTTACCTATATGATAAGACATCAACACCGGTTTGAACAACCCTTGCTTTGGTTATGCTACTTATATGCCATGAGCTCTGCGGTAATATTCACTAGCCTCCAATATCATTACTCACTCAGCTAAACACAGTACAAGTACCGTTTCACGCTGAGTATTCTGTGGGCCCGTGGTATCACTTCGAACGTGCAGACCCAATAGATGCGTCAGAATATGCTTCAGTATGACTCTACCACGGATGTAACAGTATTAAGACACTCTCCCGGCCAGTGTCAATTAATAATTATATGGATCGGGATTCGAAACTGATACCTCTCGCTATATGGTACACTTTTAATACCATAAAGCTACGAGACTGTAAAAGCTACTTATAAGCGTAAGCTACAGACCGTTCAAGTATGGTGCTAAAAACGCTCAAGGGACGCTCAAGCAGGCCATTCCATAAAGCGGTGGACAAATTAGTATGGAATTATTTATGAGATCACGGCTCAGAGGACCTCTTTCGCTGGTAGTATGTTCATCGGGCAATGAACACATATATGTCACAAACCAACTTTAAGCTTAATACATACAAAAGATCGTTTGAGAAAATGGCGCGGTGCTTGGTGGGTTCCCTAGTGTTGCCCACATGCAACCAACCAAGACCGCCTCATTTTAGCAAGAGCAAGACTGACCGTGTAAGACTTGAGCAAGAACAAGACTGAGCCTGCAAGACTCGCGCGTCTTGCAGTTTTTTTTGGCAGCGATTTTTGGAATTTCTCATTAAATCTTTGGACTTTTATAAATCTGGTTAGTCTTCACGATGGATATTCTAATTCAAGCTCAAAATGTTCCTATTCCGGTAGGTTTTTCTAAGATCTGAAGTAAACTTTAATAAATGTCGTTAGTCTTATAGGTAATTGAAAAACTTGCAAGACTCTTCCTGCACGATCAAGGCCAATACCAGGTGTATTGGGGCAAAACTAAGCTAAGTCTTGCATTTGGGCATTACCAGTGTTACATCTGCACTTACACTTTAGAAATGCCGTAAACTTAATACAGTGGGATAACTCGAATGTCAAGGCAATGTTAAATAATTCGTGTTAATAAGAAATTCGAGATACATAGAATCATAACATCACAGAATACTCAGCGGTATTCTGACTGTTTCGCAGAGTGAGTGAGGATATCGGAGGTTCTTAAAAAGCCCGCTTATGCAGCGTAAAAATTCGGCAATACAACTAATGGGCGGACTGTGGCGCGGTTGTCCACGGGCGGCAGTGTTCTCTTATCATAGGAGACCAACCTGCTCCGTTGTAAGCTCTTAGCTAAATGGTTTTATAAACCAAGACGACTTGCGGACTTTTAAAGAGCGTAGCTCTCCCTTAAAAGCCAACGCACGCACAGGTGTAGATACTAGGTATGTCCATGGGCGGACGACTGCTTATCCTAAGTGAACTTCATGTCTGTTTGCGACCATTTCCATACGAAAATTTAAATCTATACCTGAATTATTATGGTTATTTATTTATTGTCATCATCATCATCAATTAGTGCGTCCGCATGACTCTCCCACAGCTCATCTGTTACCGTTTTCATAAAAAAATAAAGTTGTTTTCATCCCTTTGGACTTCCATGCATACCTGTTGGATGCGACTGCATCCAGCGTCTTACGGCGATCTTTATAAAGTCGTCTGTTCAACTTGTGGGTGGACGTCCCACGCTGCTCTTACCAGTCCGTGGTTCCACTCTAAGACTTTTCAGCCCCATCGGCCATAGGTGCGGTGAGGACTACCCATTGCCACTTTAGATTGCTAATTCGGCAGGCTGTATGGGTGGCTTTAGTTTAGTTTAGTTGGTTCTTTTGAAATGATAACGCTGTTGTCATGAGGCCTTCACAGCTTCTCGCGGACTTTTGGGGCTCCTTATTTCTTATCCGATCAGATTGCGAATTTTTTTTTATTGTAATAATTGTAGATTATAGTAGTTCAGATAAAAGAAACGACCGTGTTTTCATACGAAGCTACGCACAACACAATAATCTCCCCAACAACCATGTTCAGTCTGCACAAGTTTTCTTTTCAATATTTATGTCCGAATATTGGAGGGCGGCCAACGCTCATACCAAAACTACAGAGTAGGGTTGTCACTTTAGCCCTTGCACGGCTGAGGATGCGTTGCCGGCCATTAAGGGCGCTCGTTATTTAAAGGTCCAAAGTCGTGTTGGTTGCCAGTTTTATTTAAAAGAAATTAAAGCGGACTTTCATTTCTAATTTAATTTTTTAACTGACATTAGCCTTATTAGTAAGTTGAAGTGGCAATGGGCTGGCCACATCGCTCGCCGAACCGACAACCGATGGGGAAGAAAGGTTCTCGAGTGGCGACCGCGTACCAGAAAACGGAGAGTGGCACGACCCGCCACGCGATGGAAAGAGGATCTCACGAAGGACGCAGGCAACCGCTAGACCCAGATCGCTCAAGATCGTAACAGGTGGGCGTCTTTGGGGCAGGCCTATGTCCATCAGTTGACTTGAATAGGCTGATGATGATGATAGCGGACTTTCAATTTAACTCATCGTGTAATTATTTGTAATTCAAATATTTTTATGGTATTGCGAATGATGAAGCAGTACCCCTATGGTAAGAGAACGCGCCATAGTACGCGCTTTGGTTGTGTTACCGGCATTTTACAAAACCCAATCGGGACAATCTTTAGGGTTTCTTTACTAACACAGAGAAACATTACAAGTTACGTTTCACGCCGAGTATTCTGTGAACCCGTTGTATCACATCGGACGGGCCGGCCCAATTTGTGCGTCAGCATATGCTTCAGCATGACTCTCCCACGGGTACGATTATGTTTAGACACAATATTATTTGATTTAATATAATATTAAATTGTGGTGTACCTTTGAAAATATATATTTTCCTATATGTACCTTGAATACAAAAAAATTACAGTACACTGATCTAAGTAACAGTACATCAGTAGTTTCTCAAAATGGGTAAAGTGGGAACCCTAGCCGCGTCAGACAGAGTGGCAACCCGATGAAATAACACATGAAATCACTGAGGAGGCTGGCGCCGAATAAAAGAAGCGCTCTGTATTTATAATGTTTGCACGACCTCAGGTATTGGCGAAAAGGCTTGAATCGAGGTCAATGTTGCCAATGTTAATTGTCATTTGTATGCATTAAAAGAGCAAAAATGCACTATGAAATGTGGTCACCGGTTCCAAGGGATCTGTGCCGTCAGCTTGTTCGGCCTTGACGGTTTTTAATGAAAGGGAAGGTGCGCGCCTTGTCGAAACAGCGGTTATAGGATTGGGCCCAGTGTGGCCCGTGGTGTTGCAATGGTGGAGTGTGGCATTATAGGCATAGAACACCGCCGCCCATGGACAACCGCGCCACAGCCTGCGCATTGGTCTTACTCACTCAGCGAAATACAGTGCAAGTACAGTTTCACGCTGAGTATTCTGTGAGCCGGTGGTATTACTTCGCACGAGCCGGCCTATTTCATGCGTCCGCGTGGCTCTATCACTTTAGCTCTATCTATTAGAGGTTCAGCAAAAGGGAATATGTTGTTTCCACTTAATGAGGATTTCGACTAAACGAGGTTCGAGTTGCCGAGATTCCACTGTATATACCTTAAGTTATTCACAAACATCGAAGCCTTTGGTAAAAGATTTTCATTAGATCCAGACATTACGCCTAACAATAATAAAGTATTAAAATTTTTAAAATATTTAACCCCGAAGTATATGACTTTTTTATAGTTTTTAATTTATCGCGTGAATATTTACAGCTGTTATTCAAATCACGCAAGCTCCTTACTCAATGTTACCACTATTAATTTCGCAATAAATAAAATTATTAAATTAATGTTCTACATCGCGCAACGAGCTATGGACAGAATTATGCTCGGAGTTTGTCTTCGTGATCGAATCAGAAATGTGGTGATCCTTAGATGAACTAAAGTCACCGATATAGCCCGTCGAGTTAGTAAGCTAAGGTAGGAATGGGCAGGGCACATTTCAAGCAGAGCGATGGCCGTTGGGGCGGAAAAGTGTTAGAATAGAGACAACGGACTAGCAAGCACAGCAGTGCGCTTGCAGTGTCCTATTAGTGCGACAGCATATGCTTCAGCATGGCTCTAATGTTACTGTCGTAATTAAAAAGTGATATGTAATTTTAAGAAATAAACTATAATAATTTAAAAATAAAATAATAATAATTTTTATATTATTTTTCGTTCATAGCCTATGCCTATTTCACGCATATACTACATACACACTTTTAATAAATAAAAAACTTTTTGTCTACACAAGAATTTATCTAGAAACTAGAAATAATTTATATGGCAATACAAAAATCAAATTGTGTATATATAGATTTATGAACAGAAATAAATAAGACCTAAATAGAACTTAAATTTTATTAAAATATAAACTAAAAATATCTTGGTTAAATTTTAGACCGCTAATGTAATTTAAACCGTCTTATCAAAGTTGTATAATCTATACAATCATGAAACTAATTCAGATTTCGTTGGATAATCTGTGGCGTGTTTTGAGCGGTGAAATGTCAAGGGCTTTAGTATTAGGGCTTCGCTCGATAGGGGCTTGGAGGTATGAAACATGTCATTTATCTTTAATTTCTTAATTGCATAATCATCATCATCATTTCATCCGTAAGATATCTACTGCTGGACGTCCCATCCCTCTTGGACCTCCATGCGTACCTGTCGGAAGTGACCTGCATGCAGTGGCTGCTGGCGACCTTTATAAGGTCGCCTGTCCACCTTATGGGTGGACGTCCCACTCTTCGTTTGCCGGTCTGTGGTCTCCATTCTAACACTTTTCGGCCCCATCGGTCATTGTACGATTGGACTGCCCATTGCCACTTTAGGTTGCTAATTCAATTATAATAATATCAAAGAAAAAAATATTAAATAAATATATATATAAAAGGGGGGAGGGACACAAGATTTTTATAGTATAGAATTGCAAAAGTACCGGTGATTTTCATTAAATAAAACAGTAACGGAAAAATATTTTTTTTATTTCGAGTCTTATACCTCTATACTAATATTACACAAGTTTGTTGATTTTTTAATGGTATAGCGGACAATGGAGCAGGTGGGTTTCTTCTATGGTAAGAGATAACCGCCGTCCATGGACAACCGCAGCACAAACCGAACTTTCTGTTATGCTGACGGCTTTTACGACGCTTGAGCGATATAACTTCAAGCACTGTTTCACGCCGGTATTCTGTGAGCCCGTTTTTATAGTATACCAGAAAACGGTGTCTTCTATGGTAAATCTGAATTCTATGGTATATCTGAAAACCGGCGCTCAACTTGAGTTGTAGCGTATAAACCCGTTTTAAACTCACTTTTATAATTTCTATGAGTTTTTTATACTATTGGCGGCAAACGAGCAGGAGGCTTACTTAAAGCAGCGGTCCTCCGCCCATGGATACCAACCAGCCCTTGAAAAGCCACGGGTGCGTTGTCGGCGTTTAAGGAAAATGTACGCTCTTTTCTTAAAGGTCCCCAGAAGACTAATTCGTCTATAAAGCCTATTTTTTTATTGTTTTCTCATAGTTGTATTGTTAAATTAAATAAATCCCAAAGAAAATAAATAATAAAATAAATAAATAATAATAAAATACAAATGGAGCTCGTATTACCATAAAGCACAGACTCTCCCGCCAAAGCAACCACAAAGCATAAAATGTCACAGACTATACAATGAAATATGATAGATGGCAAATGATAGCCATTTAGTGTCTGTCACTCACGCGACCCCGCTGGCATGAGTTTGAATTTTTAAAATGTTTCCTTTTAGCTTTTCAATCCCCAACGCAGAGGCCAAATTTGAGTCAGCACAATTTTAATACTGACTCTAACAAAAACTGACTTAATATATGAAATAATATTTATTTCTCTTTTAAATTCTCCTTAAAATATTAGTAACTAGAACTTCCTTTTAAACAAATAGGTATCCACCTTTATTAGGAAGCACTGCTTAATAATAAGAAATTATTTATTCTAGGTAGGTACTAAATTAAAATTAAATTATAAACTTTTTTTATTATTAAATTGAGAACCTCGTAGCTTAGTGGTTTAATAGGTCTACCACAAAGAGAGGTATCGGGTTCGAATCCCGGTCCGGATCGGTTCGGTCTCTGGAAGGGCTTGACGGTGGCCGGGCGAATGTCTTAATACTATCATAATTGTTACTTATACTTACACGAGTCCTGCTTTACGTCAGAAGGAAACTCATTATTTGCCCTCACGGTACAACGGGC
>DWCF01003871.1:0-18266 GCA_018230265.1 Delias oraia
CCTTTTCTTCTCTCCATTTAACGACAACTCTTTATAACGCTATAAAATGCACAGTCCCTTCAGTGTCGTTATATAGACTTTACACTGTATGTCTTTACGATACATACATAGAAAATTGAAGATGCAATATTGTATTTATTTCAGAGTTTATAAAAAAATGCATGTTACATAGAAACAATAGATGATATATAATTTATTACGTGTTTTCAGATATGCACGTAGCCTCAACGCCCGTGGTATTTCGGAATCCAAAGAAAAATGAGCTCCTAGAAATTCATAACACGATTTCGCCCATTTTAGACGTCACCAATGATAAATCCTACACGGTCACCAAGGTGCCAAATGGAAACGGTAAATTATTATTATTATTTTATGGTATACCGGGCAACAGAGCAGGCGGGTCTCCTATATCCGACGCAGGCACACAGATTCACCTAGTTTTCAATTGAGGTATTATGTTTTTAAGAACATGTATGGGTATTCTAAATACATAAATCTATATAAACTATAACGATTACAAAAATATGGTTAAATAAATTTTCTGAGCAAAGTATAAGTTTTAAGTATTTCACAGAATAGTCAGCGCGTGACGGTAGTTGTTCTATATATATTATTGTTGTGAGTATACTGTGAGCCCGTGGTGGTTAAGGGATAACTTCGGACGAGCCAGCCCATTTGTGCGTCAGCATATTCTTCAGCATGGCTCTCCCAGGGATGAAAAAATCTCTTAGCCTCTTCCAATTATAACATTGAAAATTATATATATATATATATAGGTATATTTTTTGAGAGCCTCGCAGCTTAGTGATTTTAAATAGTGTACCATGAAGCGAGAAATATCGGGTTCAAGTCCCAGTCCGTACAATTATAATTTATTCGGTCTCTGGAAGCGCTTGATAGTGACCAGGCGAGTATCTTAATATTGTGGGACCGTGGGTGAAACATGTGTTGACGCACCTAATTGAGCCGGCTCGTTCGTTCTTTCATTAATAGTATTCTTTTAGATATGGAAAAAACTTTCGACTTGCAAGCGACGGTGATAAATGACACGACAATTTTAAAAAAGCCAGCACCGAAACGGGACATTCTAGTAACCGAAAAGAAAATTACCAGCCCCATACAACAGAAGAATGTCGTTTCCAATATCGTGCCGCCTAATTCAAGTACTAATATCATTCAAATTATTTTATAGTTATAACTTTTTGATAAGATAGTTTTTTTATTGTATTGCGGACAACGGAGCAGGTAGGTCTCTTATATGATAAGAGAATGTCCGTCCATGGACAACCGCGCCACAGTCCGCGTTTTGGTGTGTTGCAAGCTTTTTACGCCACTTAAGTGGCATTTTTTTAAGGGCCTCGGATATCCTCACTCACCGACACACAGTACCGAGGCACAGTTTCAAGTACAACTACCATTTCACGCTCAGTATTCTATCAGCTGGTGGTATCATTTGGTGACTTCACTTAGCTTGTGGTATCAATTTATATGTCTAAACAGCGTTTGCTGAGTCAGCTAGTATGAATGCTAAGTTGAAAATACAATAGAGAAATATGTGCCGTTACGTCGTCATTTATGAGGATTTTGTAATGTTTTCAGATGTTGTAAGGCAATTGCCTCCACCGAGCAATGTACCGCGAAAGACCAATCTGCCGACTTCAAAATTACGTCAGTACAGCTCGCATAGGGAACTCAATAGGATACCAGGTACTTGTATCACACATTGTCATGGGCGGCGGTGTTCTCCTACCATATAGGAGAACACCGCCCCACCTGCTCTGTTGTCCGCTATAGAATAAAGAAAAACAAAGTCGATTTATTGAACGACTTCCATCGTCAAAACAATAACACTTTACAAACTATTTTACTTATACATTCGTCGTATGTACCTATGCAATGTAAGTTTAAACAACTTACATTAGATGGCGTTTTATTTCATGCACTTATTATTCTATAATCTTTTTTAACAAATTGTCATCTTAAATGAGTTTTTTTATTTCAAAGCCGTTTTATCTGTTATTTCGGTTAAGTTTTTTTTTATTTAATATTAATATCCAATATATTTATATGTTTATTATTATTATCTTTTAAATGTTTTTAATATTTGTCACTTCAGAACTTTTCTATTTTGATATTATTTAGTTATAATATTTAAATAGTTTTCGGATGAACTTTACGTACAAAAAAATTATTCGTTGTTTGTATAAAAAAACTTTTATTCTTCAATTATTATTCTTATAATTATCTCAATTTTTGTATCCATGGAAGAGCCATACTGATGCACTTCTTCTGCCAGCTCGTCTGAAGTGATACTACGGTCTCACAGAATACTCAGCGTGAAATTTTGGTTGTTGTGTTAAAAGGGTGCTTCTACTGTGTTTTTCTTAGTGAGTGAGGATATCGGAAGCCCTTAAACATGCCCTCTTAAGTGGCGTAAAAATATGGCGTAAACCAGTGCGCGGACTATGGCGCGGTTGTCTATGGGCAGCGATGTTTTTTGATTATATAGGAGACCTACTTGCTCCGTTTTCCGCTATACCATAAAAATATTGATTCCACACTGAAAATGTGTTAGCAGGGAGAACAATTCCGGGCATACCCGGACGTACCATGGTCCGTCGGAACGTTTACGCATCAAATCCAGCTCTGAGCCCCACTGCGCCGGCGCAGCCAATCACGCAACTGCCTCAAAGGCGACAATCTGTCGTCATTTCGCCACAGGTATATATTCAGCTTATATTTTTGAATAACTAGTTGTCCCGGACTAGATGTCGTCCTGCCCGGTACGCAACCTAGATGCTTCTATTGTGAACCATCAGCAATCCACGGGCGCATTTCAACCCATAAATAGATACACTAAAAACATTACCCTTCATTTTTGTATTTGCATAAAAAGTAGCCTTTGTCCTTCATCTAGGCTACCTCCTTAGGAGTCGTCCATTAATCAAGTGAGGCTTGAAAGGAGGAGGGAGAGGTGTTTGACAAAATCACGAAAAATCACATGCTGGAGCGTGCATTTTTCAGCCAAATCGGTCCACCCGTTGTTGAGTTATAATCGGATTAACTAATACGACTTTTATATAAACAGATATGATCGGTTTCCACAGGAAGAGAACAATGAAAACTATGTTGAGAAATTGTCGAAGCCCGCGTTGACAGCGCCAGCGGCTCTCGTGCGCCAGGGGACGGAAACCTTGCGAAGGGACCGGCCGCAAAGTCAATTGGTACCACCAAAGGATGTATGTATCTCTAGTTACTATTGAGTACTTAAAATATTTTTTCTTTAATAAAATAAAAAAGTACCTCTTCCTAAAAGACCACGCATCTGCGGCCCTGCAAGGTCTAGGTGCCAAGTTCAAGGTATCCGTGGGCGGAAGATCGTTCATACTAGGGGAGCTTCCAGCTCGCTTGCCACCGTTGCCATATAAAAAAACATATTCGTAATATTATTAGTCACTGAGCATTGTAAAATTTTGTACTTTAATTTTGCTACTAATATTTTGTCAAGTAATGTCTCTTAAATATGTGTTGGAACCCTTGAGGATAAATAATACAGTCGTAATATTTAAAAAAATTTATATAGTGGCAATTTTATACGACGTGTGAAGTCGCGGGCACGAATTTTCCTTATACGTTAAGAAATATTTTTAAAAATTATTTTGTGTTAAAGAAATTGATTTGGTGATGGTTTTATTTTGTTTTTGTGTTGTGTTTCATTTGATTTCAATGTTTGTTTTAAATTAACACCTGATCACTTGCAATAACCCAATCTTAGTGTAGATAACGTGAAGTCCTTAAAAATTAAATTATATACATAGCTCAGTGTTTTTCAACCCGTGTCATCTCTGGACCATACATATATGCTAATAATTATGCTTAATTATATTATCTTATCTGATTTTTTGATATTTTTTTATTAAGAGGATCGTGAAAATTACTTGAATTCCTAGGGATTCAGGGCTGAAATAGGTTGGGGATAGCTGACATATATAATAAAAAACAAGTCCAAATGGAAAAATGTTGTTTAAATCAGCGAAATTTCTACCTATCGCTGGTTATTACAAAGAGAAGGATAGAATGTAACTCGTATCTAAGCTAAGATTGGGATTGAACTTGCCAATTGTGTTGAAAGCTTCGTATGAACTCGGCCGCGACGTCGAATGGGAGCGGAGTGCCTGTCTCGATGCGGAGTCATGTCGCTGCTGTGAGTCACTAACATATATAACATACGTTTATCATCGCTGTGAATATTGCTGATCCATAACCTAACCTATCCCTAAAAGGCCGGCAACGCACTCGCGGACCGCAAGGGTTTAGAGTATATAGAATATTTATGACCATACCGCTTATCGTAGGTCAGGGTAGGCGAACCAATATTTATGGCCACGTCGCCCATAATAAATGTGAAAAAAAATTAACGTGTTTAAACAATTGAAAGTTCGATTCTTTATTGGATGAAGTTTATTATTGGTTTCCAAATAATCAGAAAGTCAAAATTATTTGATGGTACGTCAATGTCCCTATTAAAGTTATTCTAGAAAAAATGGCACGTTGATGCATAAAGATTCGCCTACCTTGTCCTAGGTAATCCTCCGGCTCGTTTGCCACCCTATTTTCATATAAAAGTTAATCCCAGACATCATAATGAGCTGCAGTATGTGTTTAGTTCTAAAAATATTTAATCTGCTTATTGTTATGTTCACAGTCATAAAAAAGCGAAAGCTAAAGTCAATTTGTGCTTACAGTTCAAATCTGCCTTATATATATTAATTTGAATAAAAATCTAGTAGAGTTTCTTGCCGATTCTTCTCTGCTAATTTCCGTCTGAATCGTCGGTACGTTCATAAGAGCTTCATTGCAGCGAAAATTTAATAATTTTTATTCATTTACATTTTACCTCGTCGTCAATGGACCGATTGGTGATGATGTTTGAAATTTAAGGCTAAATGTATTTTGTATTACATTTAAAAATATTATATTCGGTTTGGAAGTTCATAAAGCTTACCTATCTATCTGTAATCAAAGTTATAATGTTTTACGTTGTTCCATGGCTCACAAGTAGCAAACCTGCTTTATTATATGCTTAATTTAATCACCATTGATAGCTTAGCCTATTGCTTGTATCTGTTTATAATAAAATACTGGAAATTTAATCAAGGAAACTTGTAATACATTGTCTTTTTGCACTTTGCTCTAGCAATAGTATGTTTTGGAGAGTCGTTATCAATGGAAACATAGTTAATAATATTTATTACATAATCTTGCAGTGCTAACAATCAAAATTATATTAATTTATTAAAATAACAGTTCCTGTCAGTGTTTACCCTTGACTTGAGCTTGGAAAGAATAGGTCATTCGATTCTTTATGTAAAAAAAATAAAAAGCATCAAAGCATATGGCATTAGATAAATAATCAAAGAATAAACTAAGAGTATGGTAATTTTGTGGAATAGTTAATAGAATGTTTGCCCATTTCTATAATTTCTAGCAATAGAACCTAAAATGGTTTCTTGAGAGTTTATCACTACCTAAAATAGTTTAATTAATGGGGACACATATTACATTTGCTGTAGTTTTAATCGCTTTTCTTTCTCGGAGCTATGTTTTTCGAATATCTGTAATTGTTTTAATAAGTTTGCCATGATTTGTGAAATTTAATACAAGCTTAAAACTCCTCAGAAGAAGAAACGGCTTGATCGATTTTCATTAAATTTTGTGTCCATATTGGGTAGGCCTGATAATCGGACAACATTTATTTTCCATCCCCATACAGCAGTAAAAATATATACAACCTGCTTTCACCCTTCTACGATTGACTTTTTTTTACTAAGGATATTAGTTCTTGATAAATGGGGTAGAAACGTTTGCCGGGGTCTGTTGCATATATGAATTGTGCAACGTCTATTGAAATGTTGTAATTTCGCAGCCTCCAATATCCCGACAAAGTTCTATCGCGTGTGCTTCGCAACTTCGTGTCTCGAGGCCCACCTCTGTGCCCCCAAAACGTCTAGCGTCTGGTAAGATTTGTTTAAATATTTAAGTCGTGATTAATCGCGTCCCGCGGATGAAAAAATTTCACCTTTATATTTTCCTTTCAAAATGACGCTTAAACGACGCAAAAAGGCGGCAACACAACCAATGCGCGGACTATGGCGCAGTTGTCCATGGACGGCGGTGTTCTCTTACCATATAGAAGACCCACCTGCTCTCTCGTCCGCTATACCATAGAAAAAAATAGAAATGAGCGTCAGTGCATTCATTTATTTAGCTTAGGTTTTATTAGTTCAGCCGTTAAATGTAGTTTCGTTTTATTTTCAGTGCCAGCTCAGATGGAGCCGCAACGTCCTCAGACGGGAGTCGAATCTCGTATCTCCGCGCTACCGAGACCTTCAAGACTTCCAGCACCCAGGCGTACTCTTAGGTATTTCATCTGTTTAGTTAATAAAATTAAAGAATTATTATTACAAAATAAAATAAATAACGATTTTAATGATTTAAAAGTTTGATTTATTCTTTAATTATACACGTATAATACGTATATAATAATAATACGTATCTCTTCGATGTTTTTAGCTATTTTTATCAACTTGAAATAAGAAATTGATTTTTCTATTGTTTCTTTTCCAGACCACCATCAGTATATTCAATTGCGCCGGCGGCTGACTTGGACCAATATTGACCTTATGTGCCAATCTAGGGTCATTCCCTTAACAAATTATAGTTTACTAATAGGAATAGAGAATAGACTTATCAATTGGCAAAACAGCTCAATGAACGGAGCGTATTTACTTTTAATAATTATTTTGATTATAGCATATCATAAATTAAATATTTTATACAGACATTTTGGTAGCAATGCGCAAAGGTCACAAGGGAAAGGAAATATTAAACGGGCTCACAGTATACTCAGCGTGAAACGGTACTTGTACTGTGTTTCGCAGAGTGAGTGAGGATATCGGAGTTGCTTAAAATGCCACTTAAATGCCGTAAAAAGCAGGCAACACAACCAATGCGCGGACTGTGACGCGGTTGCCCATGGGCGGCGGTGTTCTCTTACCACACAGAAGCCCCATAAAAAAATAAATTAATGAATTAAAAATGTTGTGGTTCGTTCGTAATAAATCCTAGTTTATCCATATTTGTGTTATTAGTTCATAGTAAAGTATTTGACATACTATACTTGAATTTACTCGCTGTACTCTACATTGCTGAGTCTATTCTCTGTGCCGAACATAACGACTGAACACGACTGTGTCTTTTCTAACGATTTTAATTTTTATATATATGTATTTTAGTGTAATGCGACCGAAAATGCCATGTTGTCGCTGGTAAGAGTTGATTCGATTTTTGTATTGGAAATTTTTTATTGTTAGGCAATCATAGATAAAAGTTTTGTTTGTCAACTGTCAAACTGACGTTGAAGTTGGTCCTCAGAAAGAATTGTATGAAGAATTTAAGGTCAGAACTCTGCCGCATAGAGTTATAAATACCATTTAAATCAATTTTATAAAATAATATTTAGATACATTTTTCATTCATTTATGTGCATGGCATTTATATTTTTAAACTAAATTTATGTCTGTATCATCAAGTTCTAGGCTAATATTGCGTACATGGTGTTTGAAATAATAAATAAAAATATTTTTACATACATTAGTTATGTACTCAATTGACTCAACTGATTAAAATACAGTTTTCACTTTGCCACATTTAGTAATTTTTGAAATATTTACGAATGAACTTCTTGTATTCTTTGAATGAATTACTTAGGAGCATGTCACTTCTTGTTCTTTTTTATATAAAGATATATATTTGAGGTTTGAGCCTTATTTTCTTCAAACAAATAGGGACATTCAAGATTTTTCTAGAAAAAATGTTTGCTATGTAAACAGAACGGAGGTCTGAAAATCACTTTTCGTATATTGAAAAGCTTATTGAAATTTCAACCTCGCTTAAATGAAATAATGCTCTCTTTTTTGTTTTGTTTTAATCAATTTTCCAAAACTCCACCTATTACACAATTTGGTACAAAACATTTTTAAAAATAAGGTACTCGTAATAAAGGAAAAGGCGGTTTAAATTGTGTTTAATTTATTTTGATTAAGTTACTCGCATTTTTAGATAACTGTGTTGTTCAAAGAAATTTTAAAATTTATTTGCTTAAATGCAGTAAATGTAAAGCTTACCGAAGTTTTAAAATACTTCAATATAAACTTAACTTCTATCTACTAACATTGTATAACTAAATTTCTATGAATAACACAGTCAATGTTTAGGGACATGTAATTAATTTCGCTTAAGATGTAAAATTTACTATATGCAAGTGATTGACTAACGCTTTGTATAAAATTACACGAAAAGGGAAACAAAAACGTTCGCACAAATCAACGCTATGAAACCGTAGTAAATGCAAATCTGTTTATCCCTGTATATGAGACATGTAAAATTGTTGTATATTATGTAAATTATTAATATACCTTCTTATCTGTATATGCCTATTTTTCATGACATATCAATATTTTCCATTCATATCTTATAAAGCTTTGCTTCTTAATCAGAGGCAAATTAATTTTCATTACAATAACGCTAGGGTGCCGGTGAAGGAACGTATTGGAAGTGACAATACGTCAATGTCAATCCTATTGTAAAATGGCGGCATTCTATTGAAAGCTCGGACTTCAATGATATCCAACATGGCGAAAATAAATACAACAAAATGTAATACTAAAATAAAAACATTATCACAGAAATTGTAATTATTTTGATATTCAGAGAGAACTTTATTCGCAGTAAAGTAATGACATTTTTATAAGTAGTTATTGACATTTAATCCACCTCTGATGAAGTTATATACTTGCTACAGCATATTCAGATGGTAAACAAACAATATATAAATTAAACAATAACAGGTATTATGATATCTTCTAAAAATTTAGAGAATTTTTTCAGCGTTTATTTCATATTTACGATTGTTCTTCCAATATTAACGTTTATAAATTGCCAGTTTCCTCTTATCTCTACAATAAATGCGCTTATGCACTGTCTGTTTTAAATCTAAAATATAATGTATAAATGTGGTTGTTTTATTCCTATCAGTTGTGCTGTGCGGTTATTTTGACACGTCGTGCCTTAAGTAGATAAGGGATTTTGTTTTCATTTTCTAATAAAATACATATTTACACTTAATATGTTTTATTTATAACCCCGCTTTAAAATAAATTTTGTCAAATGAGTCATCTATATTCTATGTCTCTTAACAATATCTTAAATCATTTTAATTTCACTTACGAAAATAAATAATCTAATTAACAATTCTAATTAGTTTTAATTAATAATTTTACATACAGATAGCGATCAAGAACCATTTTAGACTTCTCTGAAAAGTAACGCATTGAATTTGCCAGCTCTCAACATGGAATATATAGAAAAACAGATGTGATGCGTAAATTGTGCAAAACTACGTATAGAAAATAGGCTAAAAAATAAAGGTGTTATGTGCAATGTTCTTGTGTGCTTCACAAGTAAAAGAAATTGTTTCGTATTGACCATCACTAACCATTTATATTAATTTTCTGATAAAAAAAAAAATTGTCTTTAAAAGTAGCAATATAATTATAAGCCGAGTTCTTTGTTTTTTACTGTTATGGACCATAGGCACGAAAACTTCACGTGAAATTACAGGAAATCTTTACATCCTACTATATTTTTCTGTTGATATTCTCTAAATTTACACCCACAATAGCTTAAATATTGTGTTGTATTTGCAAATTTAGTCTTAGAAAGCTTATGGTCCTGAAATGGCTAAATATGTTAGTTGGTTGTTTACCAAGGCGGTTGTCTCAAATATGTTTAATAGTCGTTGGATAGTAGACTTTGAAGGGATACTGCATCTGCCGTAAAATAGGTGCAACGTTTGCACGTGCGGCTAAATAATAAAGTTTTATCATTTGATCATGCTGCTCAACTATGGATGCCATGGTGATTTGGCAGCAATGATTGAATAAAATAGATTTGAAAAATTCCGCTAAAATAAAATGGCGGCCACAGATTTTTAACATCAACCAGCTCTATTAGAAACATTCTGTATATCTAGACTCGTATTTACTAATACAGAAATTTATAACTTATTGATTGAAATAGCATTAATAATAATTAGTACTATTTTAAATTTTTAAATAAAATCAATATTTGGTTGAAATATTTAATTATGTAGTTAGAAGTAAAATATTTGTTTAATGGAGCAAAAGCCTAAGAAGTGTTTTGGATGGATATAACGTCAGCATAGCTGACATTGCGATTATTGTTTTCTTAACGATAATTCATAATTTAAAAGAAATTTCACAAGTTCTTTCATATTTGTTTATTCGTAATAATGCGTAAATACTTCCCAAGAGGTGTTCAATATCTAGCGGCTTAAGCTAGACTAACTTCTAGAATTTTTTTTTGAATTGACTATCGCTGTCAGCATAAGACCTCTACAGCTTCCCGCGGACTTTTGGAGCGAGCCGTAGGCTCGCCGAGAGATTAGTTTACAACCGCGACGGGCCCAAGGGCGCCTCCTGCGAGACACGAACCTCGGCTTGAGCCTTCGCGGCGACGTTGGCCGCCTGGGCGGCTGGCCGGAAGCTCACCGGAGTGCGCTTCGCGACCAGTATCGGTCCTCGCCCCCGCTTCTGGTGGAGGCCGTTTTTACCGCGGTCCCTACACAGAACCCTATCATCTGAATTTTTGCCTTTTCTCTCCTCGATGGAGGCTAATAACTTATTGTTTGGTACTGTGATGTGATCGTCCGGATCGTTTAATATGTGTAGTGGCCGTTGGTGGGACGGGCTACTTTGTCTTAGTGGGGCCGCGAAATATTTGACGCTGTCGCGTATCAACTGATTAGGGTGCGACTTTGCCTTGTCGTAGTACCGCTCGGTCACCCGCTTCATCCATTGGCTATTGTCGGGATCTCCAGATCAAAGTGAAGGTCCATGTTCCGCACGAACCAGGGCGCCCCAGTCGCAACTCGCATGAACAACTTCTAGCCGGTCAAGAAGGAGTATTTATAGTCATCATTATTACTGATTTCACAGCGTGTCACAGCGAAATCGAAGGTCGCCTGTTTTATTATTATTATCGGTGGCACCGATATTCATATTAAACATTTACTACTTTTGGTCTTAATTTGAAAGGTTCACACCTGTAAACGTTAATGATGAATAACGTGAATTTTAACGTCATAATAATTATGTGTTTTAATAATTAGTTTATGAATTCAATACGTATATTTTTTAAATATAAATGTAACGTTTATTATTATGTGAATATTAAATATACTCTGTCTTTAGCAAACCTTATCTGTGTCAAAATGTTGTATGTGTGAGTGTCAGAATAGTGTAAAACGAAATCGCACATCTGCGTTAGTGTGCAATGTCGCGATTGCTGACTGCTGAATAGTTTTTGCTGTGTACGCTTTTATTTTTGTAAATAATCGACTGTTATAGTGTGATAAGTAAACACACAGTTATGCAAAATATACTGTACCATTTAAAATAACCATGAAGTTAAATAGTGTTTTTATCTGTATCTACTATGTGATTCCGTGCAATAACTCCTCACTTTGGTTGTTTGTCAATGACGTCTGCGTTTAGCGCAACTAATAGTAGAAATAAAGTTTGATTGTGACAAGTTGTGAAAACATAAATAATTTACAGTGCTATAATCGATGCGTGTTAAAATGGATAAGTTTTCCCTGCACTGCTACAATTTCAACACAACTGGGGCCATCAGAGGTGGCTCATGAAGAAAGGGTAATCACAGTTACTATTATTTCTATATTTTAATGGTTTTTCGTCTAAGTATACAGTTTATTTAATGCTTCTAATAGATATGTTATACTCGTACGAATTATATTTAGTTCGCGCTTATTATTGAGCAATGTTGTGCTTCGTTACTTTCATGATTATAGGTTATGATACAACTTCTGTTGTTTATTATGTCTTAATTTCGCATTTATTGGTGAGAAAACCTAAGAAATTGATTAGTCCACTAAATTTTTTCTATACCGGATATGGTAGACATAATTTGGATCTAGGATGTATTATTTCTCTTGATACTTTCTCTTCTTGAAGTGAAGGGAGTGACAGCGATAGGGCGATTGTATTATCCGTGTAATAAAACGAGATGGCTATAAAGTTGCTACTATGTTTTGGATATCTTGATAAGTTTTCTAGTATAAAATAGTTTCATAGTATATATAAAAATAGAATCAACACATTTAGGTTACACATTAAAATACAATTTCATGGTCATTGAATTTATTATATCTTAATTATTCTTATATAATATATTTAAGCACATACATATACATAATACATACATAATATTTACTTTATAAAGTAATAAGTAATAATCAATAATAATTGTATAGTAGACTGTAGGTTTTAGGTGATTAGAAAAAAAGACCAATTATTTATTTTCTTAAACTAACCATGACTGAACTGATTTTATTTATTAACAAGATAAGATCCCAGACTACAAAAGTACCATAGTAATAGTATAATAGTTGAAAGTAATTTCTATATATTTTTTTTATCATATATGTAAATAGTCTGGTAGACATGTTAATATCACATACCAAAATTATATTGTATCTCAACATGTAATTTGTACTTTAATTAAGTATAAATGTAAATTACACATCATATTAAATTTACTAAGAATTTATCTGATAAATTCAATTCCTCCACCATAACAGCTTTTATTTTAGAATCTTCTTTGTAATTATCGAAATTGTAAATGAAATGTTAAAAGTAAGTAATTCCACTTGTCATTATCAATATTGAAACAATATTTGTGGCGCTTGTCTAATGGACTCAAAAATTCAACAGCTTGCTTCAAATACATATAATTATTATAATATTTATATATGAAAAACTTGTTACTTTTAACTTGTTACAAACCACTTCACAGCCTTGACCTGACATCAAGAGATATGTCTGTTGTTGTGACTTCCTTAATAGTCACCGTATAAGTAGCTTATATATTATAATGAATAATATTAAATTATATATACATATTAAACCCATCAATAAAAAAACCCTATACTTCGAAATCATAACATATATTAGGTGCATTGTATAGATAGACAAACAATTTATATTCTGTTGCTATAAAATAAAGATCATGATATACCTAAAAAATTCCAGTACAGAGTTGTTTTAATGAAAAAGTTCCTCAGAGAAAAGTGGTTTATATTGCAAAACATTAAAATTGAACCTAATAAGAATAATAAGGTAATTGCAATGTTTGCATTATGATTTTTTGTTATTTTGACCATATTGATTGCAGGAAATAATGTTTTAATATAAAGTCTTTTAATATTAATTTCATATTATGTTAACAATGTTTAAAACATTAAAACCAAATAAAATTATCTTTTATTCAAATAATTGAACAAAATTAATATTTCAATTTGATTTGAAGCTAGCGGGATGTAACCTGTCTGAACTTTGTGATCATTGTATCCCTTGAGAGGACTCTTTAGACTAAAATCTCTTTGGCTTATCAAATATGTATACATGTGTCTAGACTCCTCATTTGTGAAGTAAAAATCAAGGCTTTTTATAAAGATATCAATATTTCACCCAAACATTAGTATAATTATTTTTTCATTTATGAATATTGCTTTTGAATATTGATTAGTGATATGATGAATAAAATATATTTTTTAAACTTAAACATAATAATATTTACAACTAATAAAAAAATTAAATTTTAAATATCAGATATTAGATAGTAGGTCTTCTGGAGTTTGAATCTGTTACAAAACATAAAGTCTTCACTTTAGTTTGGAAATGTTTAGGCTTGAAGTTATAAATTTTATTACCTGAAATAAATTATGCAAATCATTTAGATTAGAATAATTCAGATTATTTTAAAACTATTTTCCTTATATTGTCTGACTTTATCAGTTATCTCTCCAGATAGTGCTATTTACTATACAATATTACGTGTATATAATATATATATATAAGGCAATTCTATCATTGGTTATAAATTTAAATGTGACCTGAAAACAACAGAAAAGTTACTCAGATTTAAGAAAATCAAAAACTTGAATACAATTTTCGCAATGAGTTTAACAAGCAGTTATCATGATTGCTAATTTATATCTTCTTTTTTTTAAATCACTTCTTTGTGTATAATATTTAATACACTGTTGTATTTCATATATTATTTATTATTCTAAAATGTAATAGGAATAAATAAATTATTTTTAAAAATAATACTATACCCATTCTGTCATTTTCTATTGTTATAGAATTACACTTAAGTGTTCAATGTTAATGTTACCCTAGTTTACTTGTAGATAACAGCACAGGGTCAAATCTCTATTTAATAATATCTCAGATATGGACTTAATACATATAGTCTTTGACTGCCTAAATATGAAAAATGTTTCATATTAATAGCCTGTATATTTCAATGAAAACATTTTGCCGCATGGAAGAAATAAAAAAATTAAGGTGTTTTTGATAATTGTGTGTTTAATTTCAATTCGATTTGATTAATTTAGATACAGCCTAATGAATAATATTGTTTTTTGCATTATAAAATTGTTGATTTAAGTCTATATTCTACTGACAAAATACTTCTATACTCCAGTAAAATTTATATTTTATTTCTACTTGTGTAGGGTTAGTGCAATTTGCTTAAATATCAATTGAATTCATGATATAGAAATAAACAAAAACAATTCAATTAAACTAGGATTGAAAGACAAGGGCCATAGCAAGGATTTATGCTGTCAAAATATTATTAATACATTGAAAAGGTTATAGATATTTTTATTGAAAGTTTAATAATAAATTAATAATTTCTGAGTCTCTATTTCACAACTGTTTTTTTCCCATATTGAGGTACCAGCCATGTTCATGACAGGTATATAGGCATATTCATCACAGGTATTCTTGAATCATATATGTTTATACTGAATGGCTTTAAGAATGTCGGATATCAGAGATTTTTACAAGTAGGAAAGCATGCTGACGCACTAATTGGGCCGGTTCATTCAGTGATACCACACACTCGCATAACACCAGCGTGACACAGTACTTGTAATGTATATCGCTCAGAGAGTGAAGATATCAGAGCTCGGTGAAATTATACCACTCAAACGGCATAAAAATCCGCCCATACATACAAAGCCTGGATTGGTTGCGGTTATTTCTTATCATAGGGGAGGCTCGCCTGCTCCATTGCCCGCTGTACTCTCTGAAAGCCTGACTACATGATTACGAATCATCAAATATATACCATTGCAATGTTAGATGCTACATTTAGACAATTGCAAAAACAATTGTTGACATTTATATTATGTCAGCGTATTCATTCACTAAATAATCTCAGTAATTGGTGGGTGCGATGGTTATTGTACCAGCCAGAGTGTAATGAATGCAAATTAATGTAAAGCGTACTTCATCACGTGTTCGGCCTCTATAATATTAATTAGAACCAAACAGGTGTTGTCTGAACTGATGTTGTGATAGAATTAATAATTTATTAAAATGCCATCATTAGCGTGGCATGCTTTAGACCTAGGTTTTTTTTGCGTTCAATTATAATAATTGTAATCGTATTAAAACTTAAATAATTAACTATTAAACTTATTAAGTAACACGTTTTATTTTTAACAAAGATAAGAGAACCATAAAAATAGAAAAGTATAATTTTAAGACATTTTCGGGAAAAATTTTCTAGCGCATGTCGAGAAGTATTCCAAAAAATGTTTTTAGTGAAATCGGTGCAAAGATTCTCGATTTGCGTTAAGTAACACATTAATCGATTCATTTTTATATTAAACGAATATATAAATTCATTACACTGAAGTATAAATGATTGCAATAGCATAGTATTAATAGAAAATACATAAATCAATGCAATAACTAATATTTTCTATTGATATCTAGTTGGTAATGACTGTAAGTAATGGACGGTGCGCACGCGTCGCTATCCAGCCGGTTATCGCGCCCATAGGTGCTATTAAGCAACCGGTCGGTGGTATATATGACTGCAGGAACTAAAAAAATACAATAAAAACATTTCAATTCCTGTGATTTACTTAATATTTATGCTATTTTCCACTGGTCTTGCAGTAAAACAAGATCCGAGTAATATATACGCAATTTACCTCCAATTTAGAAAAAGGACTGTTATAAGTGTTCCGAGTCTGTTATTATCAGCATAATTTTATATGGTGTGAGATCATCGCCGGCAATGGATAACCGCGCCACAACACGCCCTTAGGTTGTGTTGTCGGCTTTTTACGCCTAAGTGGTAAAATGTCACGGGCCTCCTATATCCTCACTCAGTCAGCGAAACACAGTATAGTGTTTCACGCATGTATTCTGTGAAGCCGTGGTATCGCTTTGGACGAGCTAGGCCAATTAGTGCGTGTATATTCAGCATAATTCTTCCACGGGTAGAATAAAGATCTGTCCATCCAACTATATATATATCTATTAGTAATCACGTAAATACGTTTGACTAAATTCACTTCAATGTAACTCTCGATTTAAAGATGTTGGTAAATACTTGATAATATATATCTAATGATGTTAGGTCCTTGATGGAAATAGGTCAAGCAAATACGCGTAGTGGACCTAATTTATCGTATTGGTAATATGAATTTTAAATGATCCTTTGTTTATTATTAGGTCAACGATGAAATTCTATGCGTCGCAAGAATGCCTACAACTAGATAACCTAAACTTGCTTCATGTGTCTAACGTCTAATGCCATGGAACTGGGTGCTCGGAAAATGTTAACTATTGTATTTAAAGTAAGGGTTGTTATTTTTATTAAATATGATTGTCACACTAAATGCACATCGTTGGAAATTGTGTTGATATACAGTTGTATTGGTAATGATATATTTATCAATAAGATTATGTTCTTATTACATAATAATCTAAGTACATATATACACATGGAATTGCTATTAAAAGTGTTATATAAGATGTATAAATGAAATTAGGGAGGTAAACGAGCAGAAGGCTCTTATAGGATAAGCTGTCCTCCGTCCATGGACACCATCGACCTCGTGCTGGGCTGCGAGTGTATCGCCGGCTTTTTAGCGATTGATAGGCTCTTGTTTTTGAAGGCTCTAAGTCGTATTTTCAAAAAGCAACATAGGTGTAGCTTATTTTATTAATACACAGTTACTAGGTAAAGGCTGGCTATCAATTCTTGTATACAACTCGTACGCAGGCGACTAACTTGACTAACAGCCCAGGCCGGTGTAAGTTTGTTATCCTATTAAGGACATACTTAAGCATACAATGTTTGCTGTCAATATTCCATTTTACAATACTCCATATATGGGTAACATTAATTCTAACTCCTGATAAAAAAATGAAGGCAAATACAATGATTGCAATAAATGTTAATTGTTGCTTCACTATGATAATTAATGATGAAATCAATAGATACTGCTGTTTAATACATGTTACTTGTAATGGCAATTTTCATGAGCGTGCCATGCTGTAGCATATGCTGACGCACTAAATGAGCCGGTTCGTCCGAAGCGACACAACGGGTTCACAGAATATCAGCATGAAACATTGTGCCGTATTTCCCTGAGTGAGTGAGGATATCGCAGACACGTGAAATTATACCGCTTAAGCGGCGTAAGAAGTCAGCAACACAGCCAAAGCGCGGATTGTGGCTCGGTTGTTTTCGCGGCAGTGATCTCTTACCATATAGGAGACCCACCTGCTCAGTTGTCTGCTATACAATAAAAAAAATAAACTTAAATTTGTTTACTATATGTTTACAATCTGTTGTAATTTACTATAAGAAACCGGCGCGATTGACGTCCAAACCTAAGGAGACAGTATCGTTTAAGAGTTCCCCTACTTAGTAGTACGACCTTTGTATTACGTATTTCTTTACAAACACAGATTAAAATTTATGTACCTAATGGTAGTTATAAGTTATAGAAATATGTATGTGCGATGAAGATCAAAGGCCAAGTGTGGCTGTTAAAAGTTCTCAGTAGAGATGATAGTTTTGTTTATATGAAAGAATAAACATGCAACGCTAAGTACTTGAGCTAGATGCATCAATACTGATACAAGGTCATCTCCGTATCCCGGCCAAGGTCTCTCTTGCTTTGACACATCATCATTTCAGCCGTAAGAAGTCCACTGCTGGACATAGGCCTCTCTCTTGGACTTCCATGAATACCTGTCGGAGGCGACCTGCATCCAGCGTCTTCC
>DWCF01003872.1:0-18266 GCA_018230265.1 Delias oraia
CGCACATAATTTTGTCTCGCTAAGACATCGCGAACGCTGCAACAATTTCAACGTCCGCCATTGCCGGAACTTGAAAGATAAGTGAGAGGGAGGGCAGTATGTAAACACATCCGTCGATCCTGCTGCAGCAGTATTTAGAGAATTATTGCCGGCAGCGCGAGCAGCGATAGGGGCTGAATATAAATGAGACATTAACTTGGCATATGCATAAAGTTTGCATAAGTTGTTTTTAAACGCATTCACTAGGAACAAAACCTTTCTTAGCGTGACAATTACTGAATATTAAATTTAACATGGCTGCCACTTATAACAAGGACAACTTAATGATACTTTGTAAATACAGAATGTTGGACCATATTTAACACATCACCAGCCGTTAACATAATATATTAAAACCGTACTATAAAATAAAGTAGCAAAAGAAGTGTAAAAGTATCTAAAACGCGGGAAAGATGGCAACACCAGTGCGGGTGTGTCAATGGCCCAACGTTCCTCCTACCGCAACGCTCAATAAAAACCAACTTGTCATTTTAACAACACTAGACTTACTCTAGGTAATGTCAAATCGATAAAACCCAAAGTATAAAATAAAAAATAGGAAAAAAAATATAATTTCTTGTAAAACTATCGTAAATGTAACAAAATTAGTGTACTACTTCGCGATCTCAACATGGCAGCACTTATGCTACTGGCGTTAGAGAATATTAAATACAGCAGAATCTCCTTGGGTCAAATCTGGGGCGGAAGAAAACACTGCTACAATTTCCCAAGAGTCAGCAGGTAAGGTTTACAACCCTGATGCTGACCATGATCCTCAGGCACGAGGGCCCGACCTGAGAGACTGTATATTCACACAGGTCACAGATACCAACCGAAATTTTGATAAAGCCACCACGTTATACTGACCAGCGATCCCCAACCTATTTCACCCACGGAGTCGAGGAATTCAAGGACCGTTTTCACGGATTCCTCAATGAAATAAACAGCAAAAATGCATTAAGTATTAATTTTAGTTATTATTACAACATAGGGCCACATTGCAAATAGAGCAGATGGCCGATGGAGCTGAAGTGTTAAGGTGAAGTACACGGACCGACAAGCGCTGAATGGAAAGACGACCTTATAAAGGTCGACGGAATACGCTGGATGCAGGTCACCTCCGACAAATATGTATAGAGATCCAAAGGGGAGGCTGGACATAGCCAGCAGTGGATGATCATTAGCACTTATGTATGGTCAAGTAATGACATATACCTTCATATATAAACTGGCAGACCTTCCGCGGACCACAGGTCGGGGAACACTGATATAGACCGAAGCAAAAGGAATTAATTTAAACTTCTACAATGTAGGCTAGCCGATAAATTCTTAAATGTACATCGATAGTGCAATATATTATATTTAATTGTATGCAATGGCAACACAGTACACGCCCGCCTTCACCGCGCAGCGGAATGTATTGCGCATTGAAAAGCACTATTGGCGGGGCTTCAAAAGCATTACATGCTAAAAGGGCCCCGTAAACGAACAGAAATCTTCGAAAAACTCATGTGCTTGTCAAACAACCGACGCGTTAGACGAAAGTCTTGACCGTTGAAGCCGAATGTATCGGGCGATTGAAGAGTTTTGACAGTTGAGGCCGAATGCATCGGGCGATTGACGCATCTGTGTGACGGCTTAGGCTAACGCATCAAAGTTTCACACGTTTACGGGGCGCTAGAAAGAAAAACGCACCGTGTCGGATAACATTGAACGCCGTAACAGTTCCTTAAATTTTCCACCAATCATAACACTTGAGTATTAGTCGCTCGAAATTTTCACGGACGCATTTATATAATAAAAAAAAACATTAACATATCAACATCATTAGGGGCAAGGTCGTCCTCGCATGTTGCCATGTGAGAAATATAATTTTTATACAAAATTCTGCGTTCATAGCAATCAATATAGACTTATTCAGAACTGAATGTAAATAAAACTCCAAGTTAAGTAAAACAAATTGATTTCATTAATAAAACGATAGATAAAAAATGTAACTCGCAAAATCTCATATAAAAAGAACAAAATATCGTCTATTAATACATTTTATGTAGGTTTAAAAGAAGCGTCCATGTAATCTGTGGCCAGTTATACTTTATATACTGTATTAAACAATAGATATTAGACACAATAGTTTATAATCCATCCTAGAACCGAAAATCTTTTTTATTGTTTATAGAGCAGTAGAGCCGCCTTTGTGGTGATATCACCTCCGCCCATGGGCAACAGCTATAAGGCTGTGTTGCCGGCTTTCTACGCCATTTTAACGATTCTGTTTCATGCTTTCTATGAGTTGAGAGGGTTTGCCACGGATCTTACTTAAATTACATATACCAGCGATGGATTTTTTCAATTTAAAACATTATTTAAAAGAATTTATTATTTTTAAGCGGAAATTTCGTATTTCTGGCTTGAAATATTGATTTTTACCGAATCATTTTAAAACCATTGCATTAAGATTGTACAAGTGTCGCGTATTTGACATTATTTGAATAAAAAAAAATATTATTTAATGAAAATAACATTTCCTATAATAATATTCACAAACAATCGCATAACTTATGATATCGTTATAGAATTATTAAAATCACATCAGAAAGGCAAAATTGATGTCTAAAAATTTTAGCCGGTTTCCTCCGTACTTATACGTTGGTCATAGACTAGCAGACTACAGACCACAGTCTACCAGACACTAGCCATAGACTATCCAACTCCAGCCACAGACTACCGGATACTAGCCATAGACTATCCAACTACAGCCACAGACTATTCGACGCTTGTCACAGATTATCAGACACTAGTTACAGATGATCGAACGCTAGTCACAGACTATCGTACTCGATCATACTGTTGATAGACAATTCCATGGTGGTCAGCATTAGTTCTGAATAAGAGCAAGCACTATACAGCCCGCACACCGCACAGTTAGGTGGTACCAAGCGATAAACTTAAAACGGTTCTCGTGTTAACACTTAAAATTACACGTATTTTGAAAGCGAGATGGCAGTGTAGTTTGTCATTATTATCTGTGGACAACACATTTGTCGATTAAACTTTAAATATCTGTGTTAAAAAAGAAATGAAATAATAGAAAATTCAATTGAACACACAAACAAAAACAGAAATTAAAATAATTTAAATGAAAATCTATTTTTTATACTATTGTTGGCAAACGAGCAGGAGGCTCACCTAGGGCAAGCGGTCCTCCGCTCATGGACACCCCCAGCCCTTGCAGAGCTGCGGGTGCGTTGCCGGACTTTAAGGGAAGTGTAAGCTCTCTTTCTTGAAGGTCCTCAAGTTGTATCGGTTTGGAAATATCCCTGCTGGCAGCTACTCAACTCAAAGTTAACTCAAAAATCTGATCATTGATAACTAAGCAAGTATCTAAGAGTCTATTATAGCAACAATAAAAAATCTCGGACCCTAAGCGTTTTTTTTAATTCATAAATTAAAAAAATCTTAAATGGGCTCAGAGAATTCCTTAGGTGGGCCTTATATGTTATGGTGTATGTATGTGTATGGTGAGTTCGAGCGAAAATCACCTCTAAGCTGGTTGCGGCGTGCTTGATTTCTCCTTCTTCTTCTCTTTCTTCTTCTTGAGGAAGGAGGGGGTCCTCAGGCCTTTCTTCTTCTTCTTGTCCTTCTTAGGCGAGTCCTCGGTGGAGATCTCCTTGGAGGGGGAACCCTGCGGGTCCAATAAATTGAATTAAAACAAATTATTTTAACATTTCAATTTATCTTCATTTTCAGAGCCTCATGACTTTTAGCTACTTAATCATTTAAGCCGATAACACGATGCGAGTGGTATCCGTTTTGATTCCCGATCTGAATAAAAAGTTTATAGTTTATTTGGTACATATTTGGAAAGGACTTGCGGCCAGTGGCCGGGCGGTTTGGCGATATTGACACCGCGGGCTCAGAATACTTGTACTGTGTATTGAATAAGGATATCCGGCCCGTGAAATTATACCGCTTAAGCGGTGTAAAAAGCCGGCAACACAACCAGCGCAAGTTTTGTTGTAGGTGCGCGGTTGTAGGTGGTCTCTTACCATAGAGGCGACCCGCCCGCTTTTTACAACTACACGATTTTATACTGATAAAACAGTTCACCCGTGGGAGAAGCTTATGCGGACGAACTAATCGTGCCAGCTCGTCCGAAGTGATAAAACGCACTCGCAGAATACTCAACGTGAAACGGTACTTGTACTACATTTCGCTAATTTAGGGAAAACATCAGAGGCATTAAAAATGCCGCTTAAGCGACGTAAAAAACCGGCAACACAATCAATTCGCGGACCGTCACTTGTCAATGGGCGGCGGTGTTCACCACCATATAGGAAACACATCTGCTCCTTGTCCGCTATACTATAAAAAACAGTAAACTTTGGCATATATATGTAAAATATTAATAACCTACCTCTTTACTGCTGTGGGAGAATGTGCTCTGGTGTGCATCGGAATGGTCACCGTTCAAAGTGTGCTCTCCTGAAAAAATAGCACCAATTATAAATTACTTGCTTTTAATAAATATATAATAAATAAATAAATAAATTACATTAATGAAATCGTCAATAGTAGCAGATATTTAACTACTACCATAATTATTTCCTATGAAAATCTACTTTATAAAAAATATAATTCTTCTAAAATCGTTAAAGCAAATTCACACTTGCTCTAAGAAGCGAGACACCTTGCCAGTCAGTATTCGTGTCTTGATGAATATGAATAAATTATGAGGTTCATGGTCGAGCGAGCATTGATACCGGTTCGACACGGAGTTCGAAACCCAGCGTGAAAAAAAATTACATTTTGTCTTACAAAAAAACGATTAGGAAGACAATTTAGACTGAATTTTGAACATTCTAAGACTAAAAAAAATATATATATATATATCACTCTATAGAGAAATTTAAATAAAACCCAGTTATCAAACATAAAAACACCGTACTATATACAAAAATGAGAAAAAAACATAAAAAATCACTTACCTCGCGTGTTAGTCGAGACCAAACATAAAATTAAAAATTAATAATTTAAAAAAAACATGCTTATATTTATTAGCAAAAACATACACAGTGAATGGGGGGGGGTTACATACATAAAACATACAAATTTCATGAATCCTAACATAGACATTTCACCGCTAAGGCTGTGTTATAATGAAACATGCAACCAGCAACCAAAATTGCGCGCAACTTAACTTCAAATACTAAATGAAAATCCATCGTGAACAAAGTATTATCAAACAAATTTATAAAAAAAGGGTGAAAATACGATATTTTTTTTCTAAATGGCATATAGGGGACAGGTCTGACCCGTGTGAGAGCCATGCTAACGCATTAATTGAGCCGGCTCGTCCGAATTGATATCACGGGCTCACAGAATACTCAGCGTGAAACGGTACTTGAACTGTTTCGCAGTGAGTGAGGATATCGGAGGCCCTTAAAAGCCGTCAACACAACCAATGCGCGGCTATCCATGGTCGGCGGTGTTCTCTTACCATATAAGAGACCCACCGCCTCCATTATCCGCTATACTATGAAATAACGGCAGACGGAAATCTCCCGGCTGGTAAGAACCGCTACACATGGACAACCGCGCCACATACCACGCTCTTCGTGCCCACAACCAATGCATGCGGCGCAATTGTTCATGGGCGGTGATCTTCTACCAACAACACTACCCCGATTTCAGCTACATAGTAATAAAAACACAGACGAAGTTGACGCGAAAAAATCCGAGTTTTAAAAATTCGTTTGACAAAATAAATTTACATAACAATACAGATACAGCAGTTGACTTGACTTACAAAGCTTCAAAAAAAAAATGTCAAAAAAGTAAAAAAATGGTGAGAGGATGTGATAAAATTGACGCATGGAGTCCATGCTATGCGGTGCGCATTATTTTTAAATTATCATACGTCATTTGACTCGTAAGAATCCTTTTAAGATACCCTCACAAGATTGAAAATTTACAGATCATTTTGGACAAAAATTAATCAATTGTTTCACTCGGCACCCTATCTTGGAGCATTGAGATGTCAGCTTCATGGTATAAAAATCACTTTAGACCTTTTAATGACTAGCGCGTTCATGGAATGACGACATTTAGTTGAATGACTAGAAATTAACAAGTGTCACTCAAGTCCTTAGCGGTTTGTTGAATAGGCCTTTGAACAGAGCGGAGGTAGTCACAAAAACAAAGATGGCGTCAAAAAGCTCGCACATCTGATAGCACTGTGTTGATATTTTTTTGAATATTTTCCTTATAAGTGACCTTTTCGTAATAAATTAGTGAGACAGCAACTATTCCTAAACAAACCTGACCTATATTTCGGCCTCATCTCATTCAACGACTACGCTAAATGGCGTTCAGTTAGTACGTTGAACGTAACATACAACATGACATTAAACTAAATGTCCTCATTCAATGAACGCCCTAGTCATTCAATCTAATAGCGGATTCAAGATGACATTCCAGATGACTGCGTCATATAAGTATTATCTTCGCCTTAGTACGGTCTCCTTACAAACTATTTTCAAATTTAGTATAGTTCAGATCGCTCAATTCAAAACTATCGCAATGTCTAAAATTGGGTTTGATCCTATAGAAAATGGAACTGTCAGCCGGTGGCCAACTCGTCGCGAACCGATGTTTCAGTCTAGAATCATAGACCAACTTCTTTTCATCGACATTTGACTCGCAACTGTCATATTTGGAAAACGTCTCATTCGAGAAGTAATTCGCATCGCCACTGCATCTATCATTCACCTCATCAAAATCGACGACAAAATAACTTGGCGTCGTATCATCGTTCACTGCTTTTATCGGTCGTCTCTCCTCTTCTACTTTCATATCATCCGAAAAGGACACCCAATATTTGACACCGCCACGATGCTCTGTCTGCGACATGGTCAGCACCTGCACCCTCTTCAAAAACGGTGAGTATATCGAATCATCCCTTTCATAGAGACCAGAGTTGATCGGCGATACGGGACATTCGAAAATTTCCACCGCAGATGAACGACTGACACGCGAATCTATAAACGCTTCATTCAATCTATCGTCTGAAACAAACAGTTCATTTGATGTTACATCCAATTCAGGTTGCAAGCAACTAGAATCTATTGATTTATTCAATAAATCACTCATTAAATCTGCGTCTATATCGGTCTTCATATGTTTATCGTTACCGGCATTTTCATCATCAGCAATTTGGTTATCATCAATGAGTGATTGGTTCATACGTTCAGAACACTCCTCATCATCATCCGTGTGCTTATCTTTTTCAAAATCACCCATTTCATCTGGTCGTTTCTTATGTTGAGAACTATCGCTGTTATTATCATAGAAAAAAAATTCTTCATTGCTTTCTGATGTACTGGAACCAATATTATCAAGATATAAAGGCACACCATGATTTCTATTCAATATTAGATCTGGTGCATACACTTCATCAGACTTTTCAGTATATGAATCTCTCTTTTCATTATCTGTTGTTTCATTGTGTTCATGTGCAGACATCTCGAAATCATTAAAAATACCAATCCATTCTCGCGATGTAGTCCACAGTATATCTTCAATGTCGACAATTGTCACAACGGACTTTTGCACTTTATCCAAACGCTCTCGGCTCCTACAGGTACATATAGCTGCATTGAAGATATAATAAACAATAGCCTCGGAAATTTTCAACGAATCCGTCATAAACGAATCTGTAATCTCGACACTTGTCACATTTGTCTCATTCTGTTCCAGATCAGCTATAATATCAGTTATAGAAAATACAGCAGGTGTTTCATCAGCAACAACATTTTCATTACGACTTGTTAACAGATTTTCATTTATCACATCAAAATTTATTCTATTGAATATTACATCAAAAATTTCTGTCACAGCTTCCAGCTTCTCAAATTCGGCTATAGAATCGAAACTAGCGACGGCTGCTTGGCAACTGGACGTATCACTATTCGTCTCATACGAATCTCTGATCAATCGTTTTGATGGCGCCTTGGGACGTTTGAAATCTTCATAGGCTTCCGGTTGTCCTTTATCAGTCACGTCCTTTTCATCAGATGACAAATCTTTACCATCGGAATTTAGTGTTTTGTTACTGTCGCTCGTTGATTCCTCATAGCTTTTGGACTCTTCTAGAATAGGCTCTAAAATGTTATGTTTCGTAATCTTTTTCTTTGATGGAGACGCATTAGGACTATCCTTCCTCTCATAATCTTCGCAATAAAATTTTATCGGTACTGAATAATCTCTTATGTCTTTATCAACGAGATTTTGAACTGGACTCTCATAGACAACAGCCTCTATATCCTCTAGCATGTCATCAGTGAAGCTGTGATATTCGCCTTCTGTCTCTATTGTATTACTACTAAAATCTGTTTGTGTCTCTATCGTCACAAACTCAGCTCTATAAATGTCGTTAGCATTTACATGATCTCTGATTTGTTCAGATTTAACATTTGCATCTACGACAGTTTTATTTTCAGATAAACCATTACCAACGTCTATATAATTATCTTCGTTAAACTCCTGACTATCAACAAATTCAGATTTCACCAACGGCACACCGTCCGGTTGAACATTACCCTTCGACTTAATCTCAAAATCAAGCTTTTCAAATTCATTTGGAATGTTATCTATGGAATAATATATAGAACCGTATTGTTTGTACCTTGGATCGATTCTAGGCATTTCCCACGCGTAGGTGTTGTTAATAGTACCGCAACTGTTACACTTTGGCATATGATAGTGGTTGGGACGGGGATCAGCGACGTAACTATTGACGAAGCCGCTGTGCGAACGCGTCCTGTAGACAGAGTTGGCCTCGGGCTTAAATTTACGCGGCAACGAACGCGTCTTTAACTGATATTTAGGAAATGAATCGAGCGATTGCAATGAGAATGTGCTAGAACTACTCGCGTTATCCTTATACACGGCTATTGTATTATCAGCAGCTGTGAGTTTTTCGCTAAGGTTCTGTTTACATCTGGGTCCTTCGTATTTCTGAACGATATTATTAAAACTAGAGCTTCGAGAGAAACCGTGCAGCGTGCGTCTGTGAACGTTGTGTGGAACGGTTAGCTTTGTACCTGTAGTCAAATGTTATATATCAAGCAGTGCCCAAGCATTACCACAGCGAATTAATTAATATTTGGAAAACTTAAAACTAGACGAGCATAAAAAATAAATATGAGCTTTAGAAAGTAAAACTATACATATGTACAATACAAAGAATCTAGAACGTTGGGAACCGGAAGACAATGTATCTGACACAAGTGTTTGGAATGAACTCGAAAAATCACAAGGCAACATATAGAATGACTGATTACCATGAGGAGACATAGGTAAGACATAAATCAAAGCTGATAGATGATAACAAAGAAAAGGTAACCAAAGATAAACCGAATCTCATAAGAGGAAGCAATTTTCTGCTTTTTTTAAATTTTAGGATCCCCGCAACGAGAACGTACACGTATCACGGACACAAGTTACACACTTCAATTTCTGTCATACACAAACTTATTATGAGAACAACCTCGTAGCTAAGTGCTTTAAAAGGTCTACCACGAAGCGAGAGGTATCGCGTTCGAATCCCGCTCCGGACAATAATTTATTTGGTCTATAAGGGCTTGACAGTCGCCGGGCGAGTGTCTTACTTCTGTAGTACTTCTCACACAGAGATCTAAAGAAACATCCACCTCTCTCATACACATATCTAATATAACATGTTCTTCCAAAACAAATACCTAAAGTAACCTATCCTATCTTGAGCCGTGGGCAAACCATGCTGAAGCATATGATAATGCACTAATTGGACCGACTCGTCCGAAGTGATACCACGAGATCACATAATACTTGTACTGTGTTCACTGAGTGAGTGAGGTCCTTAAAAATGCCGTTTAAGCGTAAAAATCCGGGAACACAACCAATACGCGGACTGTGGCGCGGTTGGTGATGGGCGGCGGTGCTCTCTTACCATATAGGAGACCCACCTGCTCCGTTGTCTGCTATAGTATAATAAAATCCCTCTCATACACACATGTAATATAGCATCTGTACTTCCCACACAAAAACCTAAATTATCCTTCCCCCTCACACATACACAACACAGCCATTGGTACTTCAACTTACTAATATGGCGGCCGATGTCGGCTACTTTGGTTGTCTGCGGATAGCCTATTTCTGATTTTATTTCGCAGCGAGACTGAGCATTGACGTACACATATAACAAGTAACATATCGTCCCCACACATACAAACATGTAGACATTGCAGCGACCCGGTCAACTATACCTTTCACAGTCTGCTGTACAGCGGCTAACTGCGTTTGAACAACGAAAACCTTCTGCGTATCGTCCTCGCTTTCCGGGATACTTGGGGATGTTATACCAGACGGAATGGACGAGTCCAGGAAGACCTCGTCATCGGACAGCAGGTTCGGATCTTGTTGAGATATGTTTTGTTATACAACAGATAATCTTCGGAAAAACTAATACGTAACTCGAGAAAAGAGAGGGAAGAATAAGAGGGAATAGGATAAGAGAGAGAGGGAAGAGGAAAATAAAGGGGAATATTAACTGCATAATTAATATAGTTTAAGATATATAAAAATCTGTTGCTTTGGAAAAGACCTATACACAACTCTAGGATGGGGGGAATTTGGGGAATAACACATAATTTAAATTATCAAAACTGTGTTTATAGTATGTCTATATGGGACCTCCCGCCGCGTGATGGAAAGACGATTTCACGAAGGTGGCGGGCAACCGCTGGATCCAGATCGCTCAAGATCGTGTCCAGCAGTGGACTTGAGAGGCTGATGATGATGATGGTGTCTATAGTAGTTGAGAGTGACCAGAGAGGGGAGAAAATTTAATACATAACACATTCAGTTTAAGATATTATATAAAAATTGTGTTTATAATTGTTTTGGTAGCGACCAATACACAACCCTAAGAGGGAAATTTATTTCATAACACATATACTTTTAAAAAAACTATATTTTCAATTTTTTTGGGAGAGACCAATATAATGGGGGAAATTTATTCTATAACACATTTAGTAAAAGATGTATAAGAACTATGTTAATGCAGTTGTGTTAGTTTCAAAAATTATACCAAACCAAACCAAAACGCAATGAACCGAGAACATGCTATTAAAAAACAATTAAGCCGAATAGAAAGCGTACATGTGTTACGTAAACCAATTTTTTCAAATTTCTACCCCCCAAAGAACGCTGTGTCACCGATTGATGTACTCCAATCCCCTCCCCTGTACGTCACGTTACACCCAAGTGACTTATTTCTGTCCAAAAAACATATGGGTCTTCTATATGGTGAGAGAACACCGCCACCCATGGACAACCGCGTCACAGATCACGCGCGCCACTTTCAAGCGCCTCCGATATCCTCACTCATTCAGCGATACACAGTCCAATTACCATATCACGTTGAGTATCCTGTGAGCCCGTGCCACATCGGACGAGCCAGCCCAATCCGTGCGTCAGTATTAAATCACCCAGCCACTGCCAAGCTCTTCCACTTATCCGTATAAATTATCACCTGGACCGGGATTCGAACCCGATCGATACCTCTCGCTTCATTGTAAACTTAGCTACGAGGCTCTCAATATTTTTATTTCTTTATTATTCGAACCCGTTGTAACAGAACACCTCCATTCCATCCCTGTAACCAATCGTAACATTTTACGAGACCCCACCCCATATTGGGTTACGTAACACATGGACACTCCCATACATATATGGTTTTTCTCTGTTAGCGTCATCATCATCATCATTTCAACCATAAGACGTCCACTGCTGGATATAGGCCTCCCCCTTGGACTTGCATGCATACCTGTCGGAGGCGACCTGCGTCCAGCGTGTTCCGGCGACCTTTATAAGATCGTCTGTCCACCTTGGGGGTGGACATCCCACGCTTAAAATTAAGTAGCCTAAATAAATAAATATATTTTCTCTTTCCTAGCAATTCAATGAACAAACCTCGGGTACTGTCGGCGTGGCTGCGTTCGGCCGCCAGGAAATCGGTCGTATCGGCTAAAAGAAAGAAACACATTCACACATGCACAAAATGCACATTATATCATTCCAAAATGCTATAAAAAAAACAGTGCTTCAATGAAAGATCAACAAAATTAAAAAAAAATGACAAATATATTTACAAACAAAGTGATATACAGGCTAAAAGAAATCCTACATTTATAGAACCTCGCAAATCGAACCTCGATTAGTTGGAAAGCGTGGAAATATGGCAAAATATTTTCCCTTTTCTTCAAACAGCAAAAGCTACATTTCTTTTTCAAATCAAATTATTTCCGGCCGGCAACACACCCGAGGCACTGCAAGGGCTAGGGTGTGTTGGTAGGCTTCCTGCACGCTTGCCACCAATTAAATAATTAAATAAAACTTAAAAGGCATATTCAAAAAGGCTTCAACAGCTTTCCAAGTCTTTAGTCCGCTTTACAATAGCAAAGCTACCATTGCTTCGGAAGATATGCCTCAACGAGAAGAATGAACAAGAAACTCATAGGGTTTCATTTTTTTTATCGCCAAATTTACAATGGTTGGTTCATTTATGTTTGCCAGTTAAAAAGTTTCCATGCATCTTTGTTTTTTTATGGCATAGCGAACAACGCGGCAGTTGACTCCTATATGGTAAGAGCTGTGACGCGGTGAGTGTGGCGCGGTTGTTCATGGGCGGCGGTGTTCTTCTGCCATATAGGAGACCCACCTGCTCCGTTGTCTGCTACAGAATTGAAAAAATATATTTTGGTAAATATATATAGCGTAAATGATTACATAAGACAAAGATGTCTGGAATCGAACTCCCAAACCCGCAATTCAGCGTAAATACCATTGTATTACTAGACTGATGGACTCATCATCATCATCAGCCCATCAAGTCCACTGCTGGACATAGGCCTCCCCCAAAGACGCCCACCTATTACGATAAACATAGCAAACATTCTTGCCCATTTTTCTGTGCCAATTTTGAATTTACGTTCATAAGCGGTTCACTGAAGACAAAATTGAATGAAAATATTTGACTCATCACACTAGAGGTGCGACTTTTGAGGTTCTACTGTATTTAAGAAAATTCCATTCCAATATCCCTCTAAATAAATCTATGTTAACAGTGCAGCCCGGCCTAAGTTCCATAAATACTTGCACTTGCAAGTACCTACCAACTGAAGAAACCTTAAAAAAGAAATTATATCATCACTTACCATCACTCAAAACCACTTCGGGCTGGCTCCTTACTGGTGCTTGTTTCGTCTCTATTCTGAGGACGCGATGTTCTGAAAAATAACCAAATATAAAAATATAGCACATAAATCACCGTGCGAGAGCCATGCTGAAGCATGCCGACTATCGTCCGAAATGATACTTTACGCAAAGAATACTCAGCGTGAAACGGTGCTTCTACTGTTTCGCTGAGTGATTGAGGATATCGGAGGCTCTGAAAAATGCCGCTTAAGTGGCGTAAAAAAACCCGGTAACACAAATAATGCGCGGACTGTGGCGCAGTTGATGATAGGCGGCGGAGTTTTCTTACCATATAAGAGACCCACCTGCTTCGCTGTCGGCTATACCATATTTTTTTTAAATTACTGAGCGAGTGATTTTTTTTAAATTACTCACATGTGGGAGAGCCATGCTGAAGCATATGCGGACGCACTAATTAGGCCAGCTCGTCTGAAGTGACAGCACGAGCTTACAGAATACTCAGCGTGAAACGGTGCTTCTACAGTTTCGCTGAGTGAGTGAGGATATCGGAGGCTCTCAAAAATGCCGCTTAAGTGTAAAAAACCCGGCAACACAACCTTTGCACGGACTATGGCGCAGGTGCTGAAGGGCGGCCGTGTTCTCTTACCACATAGGAGACCCACCTGCTCCGTTGTCCGCTATACCATTTTTTTTTAATTACTGGGCGTATGAGTGAATGAACGAACGACTGACCGTCTCGCGACTCGTCTTCGGTCTCGGACGGAGCGCTGGCCGGTGAAGTGATTTGAGCTGCGCTGATCGCCTCTGACTCGGATAGGTCTGTGTCATCTGAAATGTTTAAAAAAAGTTAAAAAACTTTTTTGCTTTTAGTACACGAGAGCCTGCGGTGTTTCAAAATTGTCGACGATTAATAGAACTTAGAATATCTCTAAAAACCCTTAAAAATACGTAAAGGGTATGTGAATTTTATTTTATTTTTAAAAATTTAATTGCAGAGCAGTATATAAATTTAGATCCTTTTAAAACGGCCTTCAGAGGCATCTAATCCGAGAGGTTTTTTTTTTAATGCTCATCGCGAAACACAGTACATGTTTCACGCTGAGTATTCTGATAGCCCGTGGTATCAAAGAAATCTTTGAAAGAGCCGTCCCAATAAATGTGTCAGCATAAGCTTCAGCACGGCTCTCCCAGGTGTGCGATAGTAAGAGACCGAATAAATTATAATTGTTCGGGCCGGGACTCGAAGCCGATACCTCTCGCTTCTCACTTTTAAAACCATTAAGCTACGAGGCACCAAGAATTAATCTTATCACGATTCTATACAATAGTTGTAATAAGTACTCACACTCGCTTCGCTGCTTGCGCTCGACAATGCGTCGGTACTCGTCGATTTCGTTGTCCGTTACGTGGTCGAACGGGTTGCGGGCGTACGGCGCGCTGTACACCGTCGCGTTGTGCTGGTAGCCGCGCTGGATGATGCCCTTGGACGCCGCGCCCATGAGCACCTGAAATGTTATAACATTCTTGTCAGTAATTAGTAAAGTTAAGCGGCGTTAAAGCACGGCAACACAGTAAGCATGGATTGTGGCAAGGTTGTCCATTGGTGATCGAATGAACAGACCCCTCACCGGCTCCGTAGCCCGCTATACAATAAAAAAATGCTGATAGCGTTCCACACATTCAAGGTGAAAATATTTGGCACCGGAGACACATTCTTCTCCCCCTCCCCGTCCTCGTAGAGTAAGGCGGTTGAGCATAGGGGCAAGTTAGGCACCAATAAGGCCCGAGCGTTGCGTAGTGACGAACTCTCGGCGATCCTACGCCTATATTATGGCAGCCCGGCGGCCTTCATCTGCCCGAGGCAGTAAAGAATGCAGTTTCCACCTCAATATTTAAATACAGAGAGAATGTCAATGGGAATGCTGTATTATTCAATTATTTTTCTTTTATTCAGGTAATTGATACATAATAATTACGACTTTTTAAAAAAGTCATAACCATCATAAAGCCGCATCTGCCGGAAACGGAGGCGAGGACAGATATACATCGCAAAGCCCATCCCGGTGAGCTTCCGACCGGCCGCTCAGGCGGCCAACGTTCCCGCGACGGCCCAAGCCCAGGTTCGTAGGAGGAGACGCTATATTATGTCCTCCGTGGTCTTCCAGCCCGAAGCGGAAATTAATGCAGCTTCCACCCCAATATTTAAATGCAGAGCAGGAGTGAGTAGGAAAACTGTTTTCTTTTAATCACATAAGTGATACGTAATATTTAATTTTTTTAAAAGAAATCATAACTCATAACCATCATAAAGTAGACATCTATGAGGAAAATCACCCACCACATGATCCCCGGTATGAGTGTTGGCGGCGTCTTCGCCGACAAGCTTTGCTGCCTCGTCCCATGTCACGCCCTCGAGGATGTGCGACTGCGGTCCGGCGCTGATCTTGTCAGCGCGACGATTTTCTTTTATCTGTATCATTTGTGTATAGACAACTCTTACTATTATGCACTATATAGGTATGTAAAGTATATTTTACAAGTTTCGTTTTTTTTAAAATTTCAATTACAGTGAAATTTGAGAGCATCGTGGCTTGATGGTCCGAAAAGTGTACCATGAAGCGAGAGGTGTCTGGTTCGAAACCCGGTCCGGACAATAATAAATTACAATTTATTCGGCTTCTGGATGGGATTGTCAGTGGCCGGACGAGTGTCTTAATACTGATGCACCCATGGGTGAGTCATGCTGATGCACTAATTGGGCCAGCTCGTCCGAGGCGATACCACGGTCTCAAAGAAAACTCAGAGTGAAACATTTTTTTGCAATTCATGATTCTCTTTCTAAACTCTTACCAACACTCTACCAATGTAAAAAAATCGATATACATTTAAACTGCTCTAATACCACTCTTTCTCTTTTTGCAATTCATGATACTCTTTTTAAACCATTACTAACAGTAGCAATATAAAAAAGGCTGTATATTGAATAGATCCACTTACCAGCTGCTGCAATTGTTTGAACTCCTTGGGATTGGTGTTTTTAGGCACAAATTGTAGCGTGTCGATTTTCACTGGAGTACTCGAGTGCCCGGGCGAGCCGTCTTGCACCCACTTGCAGAAAAAAGATTCAAATTATTTCAAAATGTTGCCCATAAGCGGGGATAAGGTATAAATGAAGTAGAGAAAGGTGTGCGGGGAAAGGCGATAAAGCATGCGAAACCTGGTAGACATCGAGCGTGTACAGTATAAGGCGCCATGCGGGCACATGGGGCATTTTGAAAATGAGAAACGTGATTACGATATAAAAAGAAATAAACACATTTTGAAATGCCACATCTCATGATACAAGCGACAGTGACACAATTGCTTGGGGATTGTGGTTTTTTTTGTTGGAATTTTCGGGATGCGTGGGAGAATTGTGCTCGGGTGGGTTGGCAACATTTCAATTCATTCAAATCTTTTTCCTACACTGTACAATCTCGATGACGAATAAAACTATCAATTGATAATTTTACTCGAGATACAGAAATAAAAACACCAGGGTTTTAATGAAATGCTTTTGGAGTGTTAATGCTGTCTATATATATATAAAAAAGTTATACATATATATAAAATTAGTAAGTGTTGACGCAACAAGGTCCCCTTTCCACCCCCCATTCCCGCCCTACCCTCTAAGGCCGTTTAATAGAAGAAATAGACTGAGAGCCGACTGTTAAAATTTCTTACATCATCTTTACATAGGGCATTATAATACGCAGAATACTGGTGTATTCTGTCCAAACAATGAGTCGAATTTATAAATAAAAATAGAAAAAAAACGAGTTTTGTCTTCTTCTTTTTCTGAGACTTTTTTGTAAGTGGGAACTGTGGTAAGAGATTTCTGTAATCAACTATCTCCACAGGTATTTTCAAAGAAATACGACTCGGGTGCCTTCAAAGAGCAGCAATGCACTGACGGCTCTGCAAGGGCTGAGGGTGTCCATGGGCGGAGGACCGCTTATCCTAGGCGAGCGTCCTGCTCGTCTGACAGTATTCATAAAATATCACCGCCGCACATGGACAACCGTTTTTACGTCGCTTTAACGTTTTCTGATGTTTTTACAATATTTTATTATACAGTGAACAAAAGCATAGGCTGGTAGTAAGAGATCACCGCCGCCCATGATCAACAACTCCACAAACTGCAGTATATCTTTGTTTTCATGATTATGGAAATGATGGCAAACGTGCAGGAGGTACTTCTAGAAAGAGAGGCCTTCCGCCCGTGGACACCCCCCGCCTTTACAGGGATATAACTCGATACGAGCCCGCCTAAGTAGTGCATCGGCATGGCTCTCCATCCAGATAACTCTCAGAAATATATAAATTTGACCCAAACAGTTGCAAATAGGAACCCAAAAACAATTATCGATTTCTTTTAGGGCATTTTTTCACATCTTTTTACAAAGAGACGCATTCAATCTGCATTATTAAATCATATAAAAATATCTCAAAATAAACTGGAATTTTAATATTAAATGAATGACGAGCAAATATATAAAAATGTAAAAACTATAATGGGTACTTATTCTATTTTGAAAATTCTTTAATATACATTTACCGTCAACAATTTATCAAACTACCCTCATTTCTTTACAACTTTCATATGTTAGCTGGTGTTTGGTTAAAAGCTAATATTTATTTATAGTTAATAAGCAGATTTTTAATTGTAAAAAATTCGAAAGGATATAGAAAACATAGTACAGTCAAACGTGGATAATCCAGGGCCTAGAAGCCGTCATGATTTCCCAAAACCTCTTTTAGCGAGAAATAGAAACCACTTTAAGAGAGATTCGCTTTTCTCTCATGGACCGACTTATCTAAGCGAGACTGCCACTTCAGTCAAGCTTATATGGGCGTGTGCGCTCATGATATCAGTACAAGGGGAAGGGAACAGGGATGAATTACTTGAGCAAATCCTGCAGAGTGGT
>DWCF01003873.1:0-18265 GCA_018230265.1 Delias oraia
GAGCAGTCGTCACCATTCCGTCGCTGGACAACGGGCAGCGGCGCGGGCAGCTCCTACAGGCACCACGAGCATCGCAATATTTATAACAAGGTTTGTTTAGCAGTGTATATAACTCTTACACTGGACAAATTACTCTTGCAATAGTCAATTCTAATTAATACATTGAGATAAATCTTATAATGTAGTGTACATACAGTGTCTACAATTCGAATGTCAAGGGATTAGGGAAATATGTTTTCGAGTTAACTATAATTTCGAGATACATAGAATTTTGATTTATAAAGGTGTGGTTTAAAAGAATATTTTTTGACTTATGGAGTTAAACAACAATTTAGCTTAGATTTATGGTAGATAATTTTAAATGCACTAGAAAAAACTATCATTTCGGAGAAGTCCAAGTAAGAAGTCCAAAATATTCACCTAACTACGGCTTATGGAGTTTCGTTTTTGAAATTCGAGTTAGAGATAAAAATATATTCCTATATATCTTTCGAGTTACAGATTCTACTTCAGCCGAAGGAAATAGAATCTTTTCGACTTAATGAGGATTTCGACTAAACGAAGTTATTTTTATCGAGATTCCACTGCTTTATGTAAACCAATAGCGACTATGTGTGTATAATTTAAATTATAATTATTCGGTCTCTAGACGGACTTGACAGTGGCCGGTCGAATGACTGTCATACTCGTGGGAGAGCCATGCTGAAGGCGAGTCCCTCATATGGTAAGAGAAAAACGCCGCCCATGGACAACCGCGCCATAGTCCGCACATTGGTTGTGTTGCCGGCTTTTTACACCGCTTAAGGGGCACTTGTAAGGGCCTCCGTTATCCTCACTGACTCTGCAAAACCCAGTACAAGTACCGTTTCACGCTGAGTATTCTCTAAGCTCGTCGTTTCACTTCGGACGAGCCGCCTCAATTAGTGCCTTAACATACATATGCTTCAGCATTACTCTCCTATGGATGCAGCAGTGGACGTTCTACAGCTGAAATGATAATGATGATTGTTGACTAAAAAAACTCTTTTCAGCAAATGAGCGAAGGTGCTAGCCCCGGCGGCAAAACCGGCAGCAACGTTGCGCGCTGGTCGCTCGGCCTCGAGCACTTGCTGGCGGACTCGGCCGGCGCGGCTGCGTTCGCGCATTTCTTGGACAAGGAATTCGCTGCCGAGAATATTAGGTGAGGGTTTAACGGCGGCGGGTTAAACGGGGTTGGCAACCCTAGCGGCATATTAATAGTGCACGCGCGGTTTTATTGTAAGTAATATTTGGATTTATATATACAGTCAAACCTGTGTGAGTGAGAAAACTCTGTAAGAGTACGATCCTTCATTTTAAGCTCCCAAAACCTCTATAAGCGAGAAAGAGAAACCTCTGTAAGAGTCGTTTTCTTTCGTGGACCTCTAAGTGAGACTGCTACTTATTTATACCTCTATAAGCGATAATTGAGCTTTATTTTATATTTAATTTTAACATCATCATCAGCCTATCAAGTCTACGGCTGGACACAGGCCTCCTCTAAAAATGCACACCTATGCGATCTAGAGTGATCTGGATGTAGCGGCTGCCCGCGACCTTCATGAGATCGTCTTTCCATCGCGTGGCGGGACGTCCCGTTCTGCGTTTTCCGGTACGCAGTCGCCACTCGAGAACCTTTCTTCCGCATCGGTTGTAGGTCCGTCGAGCGATGTGAAGCGAATGTTAACATATTACATATTGACTTTATTGGTACCCGTTAGTGCTGCTTACCTCTAAGACAAAAACGCTGCCCATGTATGTTATTGCATTAGCGAGAAACTCGGCTTAGTGAGAAACCTCTATAAGCCAGAATGAGATTGTGTTCCCTTCAATTCTCAGGTTTGACAGTATAAGATCTTCTAAACCTTAAATTAATTATAAAGAAATTTGTTGCTCTGTAAACATAGAAACGATATTAATGTTCATTCCTCTTAAATATTTTTAATAATTTTAATTTTGATTAAAATAAAAAATTTCTCTATTACGTTCCAAGGTCACTCAGCAATCAAAACTATATTTCGTTATAGTGTAATAAGCGAGCGCTTAAAGCGACAAACTTCAAATTAAATATCTTCATATAATAATTCAAATTAAATACAATACATACTCATTTCTTTACATATATAATAAATTCGTATTATATTCTTTAGATCTAAAGCAAAAATACAATCTGATATACAACCATAGATAAGGAAGTTTATACATAAACAATTATAGCGGTACTCAGGAGGCTACAGAAAAAAAAATACAAAAAAAAATTGTAACAGAAACGTACAAAAAGTATAGACCATTGATGCGTTTCGCGCTCAATTATATATTTTTTTACAATTTTCTTGTAGAGAACAGACAAAATATTGGAGCGTGGATCTTAGTTGTATTAAGTTTATTTATTTTTATTTTATATGATAGCGGACAACGGAGCAGGTGGGTCTTCTATACAGTGAGAGAACACCGCCGCTCATGAACATAAATCGCGCTACAGTCCACGCATTGGTTGTGTTGTCGGATTTTTACTTTTAAGGTCTTCCGATATCGTCAATCACTCTGCGAAACACAATACAAGTACCGTTTCACGCTGGCTATTCTGTGAGCCTGTGGTATCACTTCTGACGGGCTGGCCCAATAAGTGCGTCAGTGTATGTTTCAGCATGTCTTTTCCACGAGTGTATATATTATAATTATATTAATACAAATTAGTAAATGTGTTTTTATAAGAAAATATTTAATTTATCTGATTTATGGTTTACTTAACTATGTGTCAATGTTTTTATATATCCAAGTCAGTAATAAGTAAGTAACATAAAACAGATCTAAGGATATGATAAATAATAATCCTTAAATTACATTCGTAATATGTTAGTAAACGATGAGTTATTTGATATCAGTAAATGTCTAAAAATAGATTAGGCAGAGCATTCGCTAATATTTGAAAATGTTTTATCTAAAGGTATACGACCCTGTACTACATGCAGGATTACTTTTGGAGGACGATTGACTTAGCTTGGAATTTGTTACAACACTTAATAACTTTAGTATACTATGGAATAAATAATAATAAATTCCACTAATATTATAAAAGAGAATGTTTGTAAGTATGGGTGGATGTTTGAAAAATACGGAACGAATTTTAATGAAATATTACAATAATATAACTCATACACAGATTTATAATGATAGTTGGCTAAAATATAATAAGAAATAGCTAAATGTTCTTAAAAGTGTACCATGATGCGTGAAGTATCGGGTTCGAATCCCGGTCTGGACAATTATAATTTAATTTATGGCGTGACAGTGGCCGTGAGTGTCTTAATACAGTCGGGCTTGTGAGAGAGCCATACTGAAGCATATGCTAACGCACTAATTGGGCCCGTTCGTCCGAAGTGATACAAAGGCTCACAGAATACTGAGCGTGATACGGTACTTGTACTTTGTTTCGCTGAATGAGTGAGGATATCGGAGGTCCTTAATATGCTGCTTAAGCTGCGTAAAAATCCGGCAACACAACCAAAGCGCAGACTGAGGTGCGGTTGTCCATGGGCGGTGGTGTTCTCTTACCATATAAGAGACTCACATGCTCCGTTGTCCGCTATAACACGAAAAAAAATTATCACGTAAGTGGGATGCGATAGGTGTCGAAAGCAGGGCGAAGTGTGCCACTAACTGCCACGAAGTCCACTAGTATACATATATATTGGTAAGATATTTATATTATTTATAGGTTCTGGTGGTCTTGCGAGCAGTATCGAACATGTTCAGAGAACGAGTCGGAGACAGACGATGTGCGTGCGTCGCTCGCGAACGAAATATGGCAACGCCACTTGGCTGATAAAGCGCCGGAGCCCGTGAACATAGATGCAACTGCCAAGCGCGCTACGGCCCTGCGGCTGGATCAGAGACCACCGCCGGCCGACCTATTTCATCAGGTATATACTTAAATGTGTGTTTATTGGGTATTTAAAGAATTCTTTTTTTCTATATGAATCTGTAATGATTTTCGCGCACAACCACTCTGTAGAATCAACTGCCTCCCTAAATCGTATTGGTTGGAATTAATCGCAGCAAAAAGATAATACATTGACGGAAATCTCAATAATTTACGTAATAAAATAATAATCTATAATCTATTGATAGTATTTGTAATTTCGGTTGTAATTTTACATCATATATAAATTTTTTATGGTATAGCGGACATCGGACCAGATGGGACTCCTGTATGGAGAAAACACCGCCGCTCATGGACAAATATTTTGTTATCGATTTTTTCGCCTTAAGCGGCATAATTTCAAGGGCCTTCGATATCCTCAGTCACTCAGCCAAATACAGTAGAACTATGGAATACCGTTTCACGCGGAGTTTATTGTGAATCCGTTGTATAACTTCGGACGAGCCGGCTCAATATGTGTGTGCCAGCGTATGCTTTTGTATGGATCTCCCACGGCGTTGCATTAAAGTGCGTCTGCTTTGTATATTCTCTAAGTCGTAGATCAAAAGACGTCACTATTTTATTACTGTACTAAAATTTCCGTTTCATATATGCGTTTTTCAATGTTTTATTATTATTATTTTTTATAACACTGATGGCAAACGAGCAGGAGGTTCACCTAAGGCAAGTAGACCTCCGGCCATGGACACCCCCAGTCCCTACAGAGGAGCGAGTGCGTTGCCGACCTATAAGGAAGGTGTAAAAATGTTTACTGTTAATTTCAGGCGCAGAAACAAATATTCAACGTGATGAAGTTCGACAGCTATCCACGTTTTCTACGTTCGGGCGTGCACGCCGAATGTGCACGGGCAGATCTACGCGGACTTCCGTGTCCGTACCTACCGCCAGCTGAGGCTAATAACAAAGTAATTAATTATTATTACTATTATTAATGATTTATATGATAAAACTACCGGTATTTTTACGCCGACATAGATATATTAAAGGGAGAGGCCTATGTCCAGCAGTGAATGTCTTACGGCTGAAATGATGATGAATGATGAGGAATAATGAATGGGAAAAATATTTACTGAGAAAGTGCTAATAATTGTCCATTTATGCTTTATTTTTGAGCAAATGATTAAGGTTTAATACCTATTTAAAAGGCGGTTTCTTATCATTAATATTAGAGTTATAGTTGTAGATAAAGCTTCTTCTATTTCAAGGGATTTCAGTTAGCAATTTGGAATGCATTGATTTCACTTAAATTATGAGTACAGTTTATAATTGTTTATTAGGTGAAAAAATCATCGTCGAATGCATCAGACCGACGGCGCAGTGGTGGTGGCTCCCTATTGGGCTGGAGGCTTCGGTCAGCTTCAAGAGACCGCGTTGAAGAGGACGCACCTCCAACAACTGATGTGAGTTGATCTTTTTACCCAAAATTTAAAAAAAATGTGATGCATGATGCTATGGTTTATATTGACGTTTCCTCGGCTGTCGTTCGCGGATCTACGAAGGTCTGCGATTATATGCATGGTGGCCCGTGGTGTTTATCTGGACCATACAAACAGCTAATATTAACTAAAATAAATAACTAATCTGATTTTTTTGCTCTTTATTTTATTAATGGATCCGTGAAAACTGTCTTTGGATTCCTAGAAGTCCGTGGCTGAAATAGTTTATATGAATCGTGCAGTTTAAAATTAACCTTTGAAAATTATACATAGAAGTTGATAGTGATGATAATTCAAGCTTGTTCATTCCGTAAATATAATTGAATAAAAGGCGACCAATATATTCAAAGATGGCCCTAGATGACTATGTATTACCAGATGTATCGTCGACTTTGGTGTTAGATTGAAATGAATCAGAATCAGGGTGGTATATAACTTTGTATGTTAAGTATTCTATCTCTCTCTGGCTTATTTGCATTTGTTGTTGCCAAAACGAGACAATACACTTCACAAAACGAACACATTTTGACAAGTTCTTACAAGTAAGAGGCTAAATGTTTTGCACACGAAATATAATACTGTTATTTCATCATATTAAATTAATGAGAGATAAAATACATATTTGCAAACCTCAATTACAGCAACAAAATCTTACATCAACATACAAGTGTTTGTTGTAATTTGACTATCGTGAAATAATAATCACCGCGTGGAAATGATAATTTTCTATTTGTTCATAAATAATTTGCATAAACTAAAATCAAACGCAAAATAACTTTGTATAATTGAGTTTTTCCTCAAGCGGTTAAATAAAGATGTTGACCTATCTTATTTACATACGTACATATGTACTATAAAAGTGGGAGTAAATATTATACAATTAAATATGAACATTCATCTACGCAAATAGAAAAATTTCTCAAGTAAACTTAAATGTTTATTCTTTAGTCACGTCTTTTATTCCAGACATTCATAATTAAATATAACATGTATTATTCAATAGTTATTGTTACGGCTTAGGTATGGAATTTTTATTGGGCCTTATATATTTGATAAGATTATGTTATATATACTTTATTACAGAATTATTTACGAGTGTGCATTAATTATTTTATGTTTCAATTATCATTATCCTCCTTTATTTAATTTGAGTCGTGTTTGATGTTGCCTTCTTTTTGTATGGTATATCGGACAACGGAACAGGTCGGTCTATATGGTAAGAGAACACCGCCGCTAATAGACAACCGCGCCACACTGCGTGCTTTGGTCGTATTGCCGACTTTTTACGCCACTTAAGCGTCATTTTTTCAAGGTCTAATATCATCACTAACTCAGCGAAATGCAGTACCAGTACAAGTATCTAATGATTACTTATTGGAAAGACTTTGCCAAGATAATTTTGAAAATACTTTGGAAATAAATAACTTTTTCCTTTTTTTTTACTTACTTGCTTATGAATACTTCAGCATGGCTCCCCCACGGTTGTGACATTGTTAAGACACTCGGCCACTGTCAAGCCCTTCCAGAATCCGAATAAATTATAATTGTTTCGCCCGGGATTCTAACCCGATACCTCTCGTTTCGTGGTAGACGTTAAAACCACTTAGCTACGAGTATCTTATAAAGTAGGTTTTTGAGTATCTATCAATTTACGAGTAGTTTAGATGACATTTATAAAAATTTATACTACTGATAAACTCATTTGATAATTTTTATTTGTCTACTCTTAAAGCACCCGATCTGTATGTCGATAATATAAACATTCGAAACAAATTGTATCTATAGTATTGTATATCAATTTTATTTTTATCTAAAAATCTTTTAAAAGAGTTATTGCTTGATGTGTAGTGGCATTATCTTTAATTGTTTATCTTTTTAATTTATTTTACTAGATGTGCCACCAATTTTTTTAATAATAATAAAAATTGTCTTCAGGTGGTGGCGGCCAGTCAATCGATATCTGGCGGATGTTTGCTCTGCCGTGTGGTGTTACCAGATGGTGCGACTTCTGTCGTTGAAGTAGACGAGAATGTAACGGTCAGAAGACTAGTGGACCGTTTACTACAACGAAGAAATCTACTCTGCACTACATACGACGTTCTGCTCGATGACCAGGTAAATTGATACAGAAAAACAAAGGATATTTTTAATTTTTACGAGTGTGGTACTATTTTTACTTATAGTAGTAGATTTTTCACTATAATTTTGTGTGTTACTATTTAAGCTACTCATTAAAACCGGTCTCTTCTCATATTTTGGAATAGTATCTCACTATTGGCTACGATAGTCTTTACAGTTTAACGCGGGCGGAGAGTTATTTTTTATGGTATAGCGGACAACGGATCTGGTAGGTCTCCTATTTGGTAAGAGATCACCGCCGCCCAACATATGTTGCCGATTTTTTACAGGCATTTTTAAGGGCCTTCGATATCCTCACTCACTGAATGAAACACAGTAATAGTTTTCAATTACAACTACCGTTTCATGAGTATTCTGTGAGCCCGTGGTAAAACTTCGGACGAGCCGGCCCAATTAGTGCGGGAGCATATACTTCAAAATGTCTGTCCCATGGGTGCGACAGTATTAAGACATTCGCCCGACCACTGCCAACAACCCTTCCGGAGACCGAATAAACCGGCTTATATAAACCATTAGACAACCAATTGACTTATAAAAACCACTTAGGTACGAGGAATTCAAAATTGCTTTGTTACATTTCTTTGAATTTTTCAGGGCGAATCAAAGGCTATAGAGGCCGAGTCTCCATCCACAGTGCTGTCGGGGAAGTGCGCGATCGTGGAGCGCCGTTGCGTGGTACGCGTGCGCATCGGCCCTCGCGCCGTTCTGGTCCGATGTCGTCCGGCGAGGCGATTGCGTCACGTGCTACGGCCACTGTTGCAGCGATACCCACCTGATGGAAATTTGAGAAATGTTCCTCCTGACGGCCAAATGCTACATCCAGACACCTCGCTGCAGGTATGAACGCAATTAGGATAAAATTATGGTTTAGTTTATTATTTCTTACCCGTGGGAGAGCCATGCTGAAGCAGAAATTGGGCCGGCTCGTCCGAAGTGATAGCACGGGCTCACCGAAAACTCAGCGTGTAATAGTAGTTGTACATAAAACGTTACCTCTATCCTATGGGATACGCATATTAAGAAATTTAATTATTCATTCATTCAAATTCGCGTAAGTTTAATTATTCATTTCCATCTTGGTAAAAATACAAATAAGTTGATGAAAATGCTGTTTTAATTGAAATTGTTTAACCATTTTTTAATATTATATTACATAATATATTATTATATTAGTAATTAATTATAGTATTTGTTTTTCATCGCCAGGATTTAGACGGCGCGCGGTTACAAATAGTAGAATTCGGTGAGGGTGAATGGCGCGCTGTAAAGATCAGTAGCGGAAGAGAGAGGGAAGATGATACTGACTCCATTCCGGACGTCACGTTGCGTCCACATGATGACGATAACTTGGTGAGGACCGTTGTTTTTCCATATAAACTGAAAGTTATAAATAAGTTAGATTTATTGGCATCATCAATCTCTACAACCCAATCAAATATCTTTCATCGTTAAAGCAGCGTTAATAAGAAATATTATTGTTTGTTTTTTTTTAATTTTCTTATCAAATATGATAATCACGATCAAGCCTTTCAAATTTTCGTGTTAATATAGCCTATTTTACTCACAAATAAAGTAGCTTTCTATTGGTAAAATAATTTTAAGGATAGGTTAAGATCCAGAGATTACACCTTGCAAGGTCCTCTGTTCAGAATATAGATAATCTGAAAAATAAATTCCCGTATTTCTTAATGTCGTGTTTATTCTTTTTAACTTAACTTCGGTATGTATACAGAAGTTGCTTATAAAAATACTGAAAATGAATAATTTCATATTATTTTATATGATGCTTCTAGCCAGTATTTAATTTAAACCATATTACTTCAGGATGTATTTAAAAAAAGTAATTAAATAATTAAAACATTAATTAGAATGTATCCTTCATTCAGTTGAGATATATAACGGTTAAAATATTTTCAGAGCATAGATCGCACGTCAGGAAGCTCTGGAGCTATAAGCGAGTCAGCATCACGCAATGGGATTAACGATGGCCCAAATCCCCAGGGCTCCCACTCCCAAGGACCCGTCCCAGCTAATAGGGTGAGGGCCACGCTGAGACCTGGCCCGCCATTACACCATCACCCGCCACGTAAGTAGTGTTATAAATATCTGTCTTAACAATTTTTGCGAGTGGTTGAATGTTAAATTAAAAAAAAATGTATTCATGGAAAATAGTTTATACTCATACATAGATTGCTTCTTATATACCTAAATAATGTTATCCAATATATTTTGTTCACTTTTTATGGTGTAGCGCACAACGGAGCAGGTGAGTCTCCTATATGGTAAAAGAACACCGCCTCCCATAAACAAGCCTCCGATATCCTCACGTAGGCTGAGAAACAGTACTAGTACTGTTTCACGCTGAGTATTCTCATGAGTAGTCAAAATGAGGTGTTCTTCGTTTAATGATAATTGTTTTATTTCAGTTTTTCTAGAGAATCTCCGTGAAACGCAACGGCAACGCTTACAGCCCCGCACGCCGCCACCACTTCCACCCAAACCAACGCAAAGGACAGCTCCCACCGTGGTTTGAGTATGAATGGTGACTGCCATTGTAACGCATTCGGATCAATCATTCATATTCGATATAATGATTCTTGTTAAAGCGCAATGGCGCTTATGGAAAAGATTACTGCGACGGTGTTAAACGCCACAAACTAGGTGGATTTCGGAAAAGGTGTTTAAAGTGGCGCAATGGTTTAAACGCAGACGCAAATAAGACTGCAATGGTTGGAACACGCCTGAAACGCCATGTTCCAGTGATTCGTCTAATGGAATCAAGTGACTTTGAACAATGTTTTAAATACTTTCGAGGAGTATTAAAGTGACGTCATAATCATGATTTAAATAATTAAAAAATACGTACTCGTGTGAAAGTTAGACTTACGCAATCTCTGTTTAAATCTGATCATTCCAACTGTATACCAGTGAAAATATTTTTAGATTAGATACTAATTGTTAAAACAAACTTATATATAATGCGCAATTTAAAATACTTGGAAAATTGTCATCTAGTAAAAATTAAAATCTTAATATATTATTTCGAGTGTTTTTGAAAACAATATACGAATTTAAAACATTTTTGATTCAAGTATATTTTGTTAAGATCTGTCAAAATGATGCTACTTTTATCAATTTGTATTGAGTGTACAAAATGTAATCCTATTAGTTAAATTTTGTAAATAGGAACAAATATTTAGATCTAATGTTTTAATTTAAATTTTTGAGATATTCTATTCTATACGATTGGGCTTTTAAGTCATCTGGCATCTAAATTGAATTAACAAATGGCAATGAAATGTTTTGAGTTTTGATACAATAAAAATGTTAAAATATATTTGACTTTCTTTTATGTTTAATATTCAGTTTCTGATTATTTTGTTTATTTATAACTTCAAAAAATAAACAATAAACACACCCAAAAAAATAAAAACACCCATACAGCTAACATAACTTTATTTCTTAAACTACTTATCAGCTACAGCTGTACTTTCTAAATTTTCATTTTTTTCTGGCACTACAGCATTTTCTTCTGGCTCTTCTGCAATTTCTTCAGCCATTATTCTGGTTAGTCTAGAGGGATCTTTAGGTGGTGTCCAATCAGGTATTATTTTAGAATGAACTCTCCAATTACCATACACATTGGATAAGTGTTTTTCAAACACAACATATTCCAACACATCTTTGGCAAGTATCTCACTCCCATGCAATAGCCTTCCAAAGCGGTCATAAACTGTCAATTGCTGACGAGTATGAAAACGAACTGTCACCTGCAAATGAATGAAGCCTTATCAAAAAATTGACTAATGTAACTTTTAATCAGATCATGGTTGTCATAATAAAAAAATTAAATTTTTGAAAAAATATTTGTTTTTATAGAAACTCGTTTAATAGTAGTTAGTAGTAGGAAAGTTTTTATGCCAACTAAATTCTATGTATTATTAGTAAGAATAATTAAATATGACTAAACAAACGATCTCTAGATAATTATTAAAACATTAAATACTTTTTCAATGTAATTATTTTTCTTAGCACGATATAAAAAAAAAATAATTGTTATTATAAGTCAGAGTCAGTCAGAGAAAAATTTACTTAAATAACTTTACTCAATTTGATTAGTTTTCATATCAACAAAAAAAGTATTTTTTTATGGTCTCATTACCTGTCCGAATATGTTTTCCTTACTGATAACATCAGTACATCTGGCATGTACAACTTTTGGTGGTTCCAATGACTCCAAAAATTTCCATCTTATTGTCTTACCAAATGAATTATGCAGAAATTCAGGATATGCCTTCTCTGTGACCACTGTTCTCAAAGCATGCTTATCATTGTTAACAAGACTTTCATGTGCTTTGATGTAAACATCTTGAGCTATCTGACTAAAACCTTTAGTATCAAAATCTTCATCAAATGATTTAATTTTTCGTATTGCCATCATAGATTTAGATTTTTTTTCTATTAATTCAACTGTTTGTTTTGCTCTTGTTGTAGATACTATGGAGGCTTTTCCATCACCTTCAGGTGGAATATAGGCTTCAAAAACTCCACCTGTAAAAGATAATAATACACATTTATTTTATAATTTACATGGTTCGTAAATCTTATTAAACATAAGCATGTAGAAAATCTTACCAAGGAATTTTGTAAAGAAATTAGAATCACAACTATTTCTAAACTTGTTTCAGCCACAGCTGAGACCATAAAAGTTTCAAGTTATTACAAATTTTGAATATATTGGTAGTAAATATATGCCTTACATACAATTAAAACTATAATGATTTACATCTGCAAAATGGAATAGAATGTAAGTTATACAAATACCTGTTGCTGAAATATAAAAGGGTTTCTCCATCCATGGCCTAGGTGGAAGCAGGCCACGCTCCTTCATTTTCTGTCGCACTTTCTCTTCGGGTATGCTATTTACATCTTCGTTAAAGTCATGAAGTTTAATTTTAAGGAATTTTTCTTTTCGAAGCTTCTTGAACTTCGGATTCCAATGTTTTGATGTGGTTGTACGGTAAGGTTGTAACAGTGCCGCAGTAGGCACTAGTCGCAACTGACAGAACTGTGAATAAATAACTTTTACCCAATATGTAATATTATCAATCTTATGTTTATATATAAATTATATACTTCGTTACCTTCACAATTAGGGAATTTGCCATGTTTTTTACCACTTGAAAATTTTCAATGAAAATTAATATTATCCTTTATTGATTAAGCTAATTTTCTATAGAAGAATATTAAAATATTAATAATTTATATAATTTACAATTTTTATTATCACTTAACCTCATTATATTTCTCATTTGACATATTACTATTTTTAGTTTTGACTTTTGATTTCAGCTCGTATAAACGACGCTTAACTTAAAAATATCGAACCATACATTACAAATATTGATTATTGTTAGATTTATAACTATTGTATATATAATAAATGTTTTTTTTTTAAATCCTGAAAGAAAATAACAAATTGTTTTTGTACGTGTTTGCATTTAAAAAAAAAACCTAGTGCATGGTAAGTTTTCGCAGATATCCCTAGAATTAATAGTTGACTAGGAATACCTGTAACATCAGTTTTTATTAATTTGTTAAGATTATAATGAATAAAAGATTATAATTTTAATATAATATTCGTCAAAGAATTGCGTTTTATAATGTATCCAACACTTTAGTTCCATTATCTATTTCACAGACTTTGTTAAAGGGAGAAACAATTACATATTGTCTATGATTTTAATATTTTTAGTAGTCATATGTTCTCCTTTCAAATTGTGATTTTTTATTAAGTATTACAAAATTTATAAAATTGTTGTGCAGTTTTTTTAAAATATAAAATCAAAATTTTAATTGTAGAATTTGGTATTTATCTTTTTGTGTGCGATTTATAAATTTTCTGTGCTATACATAAATTTTGTAATGAATCCATGAATTTTTTTTAATCAATATAGAAGAGTGTATTTAATTACCATTTTTTTTTTAAAAATCCAATTTAAATATTAGAATAAGATTTTCTTAAATAATAAATATTATTCTAAACTAATAATCGATATTTCGGTATTTTTAAAACCGGATATCCGGCGACTCCATATACGTTGTCTCTAGCTCTCCAACGAAGAGATCTACGAGCGTTTCTTTCTTTTCCGAACAGGCGCAGTTGAGGTGAACTCGCAAAAGGAGTAAAAGGCTCCTACATAACCTGTTACTACGTAAGTACCACTACTTAATCGATTTTTGTCTGATTAAATTTCTCCAATGTCCAAATTGATATTTTCTCAATAATTTTTCAAAATCCTTGCTGAGTCATACACGGAGATTCTGACTTTGGCTCACTAAAGATTTATTCAACTGGTTGTGCGTTGCCCTTGTCTTGGTAAGTAGGCGTCGCCTCGTCATCGACTTTACTGATATTCTACATTATATTTAAAAAAAAATTAACCATGCGGTCCATCTAGGGCGATGACCTTTTGCTTAAATGATAGGGGCCCCCACATTCCTCAACTTAATGCCACGTGTATTATGTTTCAGCGATATATTGTATGAGTCAAAAGGTAGAAAAACCAGTATTATCGGGTCAACGGATCAAGACCAGAAAAAGAGGTAAGCATTTGATTTTTAAAATACATGTGTCATTTATAATTTGTAAATCATATAGTATCTTAACTTGTTGGTGACTGTTAACTCAAAAGTTATTTAATATAACTTTATTTTAAAATGCTCGATTTTCTGGAAGCCTTCACCTTGACACAAGGCAATATAATGAATCTTAAGTGGGTCATGTGCACATTTAAAATTCTGTGAAAGTTCTTACTGTTTCATGACATGATTCAAATAACCGCAAATGAATGAACTATTTGTGATTATTTTTGTGGTTTATTTGTGAATTAGTAAATGAAAAATATTTATTTTGTAACAATATAACATTGTAGCCAACATACTGTGCTACTCTTTAGTCAACTTAAAGAACAATGAGTCAATATTAATTCTTCTACAATTTTATTTTTCTTACCCTCCACTAAATTATATCCTGTATATCTTCATCATTATTGCATTATATCCTTTATTTCATTTATGGATTATTTTTAACTTATCTAATGCAGCCACAGTTTTGCCCCAGAATGGAATAAATGTATCCAAACTGGCTTCTCTTGACTGTGGATATTAAATTATTGATTAAAGCTATGCCATTCTATTCTTTTATAAATAGATTTGGTACGCAAATCAATAAACAGTGATCCCTTACACATACAGTGTAAACTCTATATAACAACACTGAAAGAATTGTGCATTTTATAGCGTTACAAAGAGTTGTCATTAAATGGAGAGATGAAAAGGTGGATGGAAGACAAGCTAAACCAACTAAAGCCAATTGATTTCAAATTTAATGTACATTTTCTCATATCAGAAGTTGTAACTTGTTAATTGTTTCAAATAAAATTGATTTTGTTCATGAAAATACCCTTGATATGTTTCATAGGTTTTATTATTGGAAATTGTCCATTTTATGTACTATTAATTATTTATATGAAACTAGTTCACATTATTGTAGATAGTGTATAAGATTGAGTAACAAGTTTGAATTCAATATAGGATTGATGTTTAATCCAAAATAATGAAATAGCTCAAATTTTAACAGTATTATATAGATTACATAAGAATAACTTGTTTATTTCATTATCTTGATAGTGCTAATATAGGTTTGAGAACATAGTATCTAACTGGTTTGTGACATTGAGTTTAAAGCCTTCAAATTTCCGTATACAGTAGTGATAAGGAAAATGAAGATTCATTTGGCTTTATTTTAACAACATTTTCCCTTAGTGTGTCTAACTTATAGAAGAAATATATTTTTAGCATGTTCTTTGTTGAACTTGAATTAAAATTATAATTTGAATTACATATGTATTTATATATTTATTTATTAAATTGAATTCAACAATGCTCCCTTAAACTTATTTATTACATAGAAACAGTTATTAGGCTGACTAATGAATATAAATAATATCTAAATATATCACTTTATATGGCTTCTAAGTAGTTTTCCTTAGCCAAGTGCTTATTTATGAATCACGTATTAACCTTGGTTTAGTCGTAGAGATATATTGACACTGCTTATAAATTAATAAATGTTTTTCATATTGTCCTTACTTTAATCTAACAACAAATTGCATATATTTAAGGGTATTTTAATAAAAGTTAGTTATACCTCGCCAGTTTGCGATAAAACAATCTGTTCGCTATGGTGTGATTAATCCGCCGATAGAGCTAGATAATATTGTTTGGTCAAGTCGTACGACCAGACTCGTTTACGTCGACCTGTTTATTGACGTTGCATGTGGATTAAACTAATGTACGTAATAATGTTAAGTCTCCTAATGACGCATAAAATTATTACGACCATCATAGTTTTATCTATTACAATACTGAACCATCAACATCTGTGACGTAATTGAATTAAAAAATCTTCAATGGTGACATTTTTTATTCCAGATGAGAAAGAGAAGTATGACCCTAACGGGTTCCGCGACGCTCTGGTCCAAGGCCTGGAGCGCGCGGGTGGCGATCTGGAGGCAGCATACAAGTTCTTAGATGCTGCTGGCTCCAAGCTTGACTATCGTCGTTATGGCGAGGTCATTTTTGATGTTCTTATCGCCGGGGGGTTACTGCGTGAGTAATAAACTGGCTTGCAGAAGTTATCTTTTGCTATTTTAATGATTTTTTAATATGAATTCCAGACATGTTCTAATTTCTTACATCATAAATATTGTATTTTACAGTCCCCGGTGGTTCAGTTTCGATAGATGGGGAGACACCAAAAACAAACACTTGCATTTTCAGCGCTAATGAGGACATGGACACAATGCACAACTTTGAACAGGTAAAAAAATCCATTGTTGAAGCTTCAAAATTGCATTGTTCATATAAAAGTGACAACCAATGTATAATTTAACATACAGTTTATATTTTAAATGATGAGTCAATTGGTTAGAGTCCTGAAGTCTGATGAGACTTTCTTCTCGTTCGTTTTATATATTTTTGCTGATTATATTTATATAACATAAAAATATAATTTAATTTTAAAACATATGATACACAAAATGACTTTCATCCTAGGTATTCGTGAAATTGATGCGACGCTACAAGTATCTAGAGAAAATGTTTGAAGAGGAAATGAAAAAGGTATAATAACTGGCCATAAGTGCCGTAAAGTGATTTCTGTATTGTTAAATATTAAACTTCATGTAGGCAACAAAAATGATTGGTTTTCAAATTAATACGTTTTTTTGTAGGTACTAGTATACGTTAAAGGGTTCGAACCGCTTCAGCGCATCAAATTGGCGAGGATGACTGCATTGTGGATATGTAAGTTTATCAATTTGAACTAACACTATCATAGATATCATGTTTGAAGTGTTAAAGTTGTGCACACGATTAGAGCCGACTTGGTGGGTTTATAGCCTGGTGGGTGTCGAAGTGTGCCATATTATCTACGCCGATAATCCTTGGCTCCCGTTTTTGCGAGGGTCGTTTCACTGGCGGTGTAACATTTTTACAACAGTTTTCAAAGGAAACAAAGGAGTAATTTAAAAAAATATATTTTTTAATTATAAAAATGGTTTACATGTTGTATGTTAACCGAAGCGCAATATTGTAAAAGACTTAATTTTTAGGTCTACAAACAACATCTTTAATGACGGAAACACGAAATTGTGATAGAAAACCAACCTATGAAATAAAAAAATACACTAAATTGTACATGACAATAAGAAGAAACACGACTTTGAAATCTGAAATAGAACTTAATTTGAATTAACAAGCAGAATTTAAAAGTTTAAATTTCTGCTTGTAACTACCTAACTTAATGTAAACTAAATTAACCTAAATTCCAGAAAAAAATTAAGCCTCGTTAAGTGTACGTTTTTACAGGTAAAATTTGTGTCCGCCACCAAAAACGCTGTGTTTGTTAGCCTAAAACTAATTTCCAGTCATTATTTTCATCATTAAATGTGTATCCAGAAGCCCTACTGCATAATTAATAAATTAAACCTATAAAAAAATAAAAAATATATTTAAGTTTGAATTTCTTTTGAATTGAAAACCTGTATAATTTTTTCTAGGCAACGGATGCGTACCACCATCAGTTCTCCTAGTTCTGGTGAATGAGCATCTCTTGAAGGAAAATGTAGCTTTGGAGTTTGTCCTTGAAGTATTCTCGACCGTAAAGAATGAACGCGGTGTCGGAACACTTGTTACCGCGTTGAAGAAAGGCCAGCTAGAGGGCAGGTGAGATGAAGCATTTTAGAATATTTTTCGGACGAAAAATAGACTTATATCCGAATTTTACAATGGAGGTTATTCTTAGGGTCCATCCGAAACTAATGTTCGGGCGTGGCTAGTATCGGGCGAAATCGAAACGGTTAATATTTTAAAGAAATTTATACTTATAAGTAGTAGACTCGGCAGACATCGTTCTGCCCGCTACACTACTCACCGAGTCTGACTTACGAGTTTCTATTAAATGTTGTCATGTTTGCACAATACAATTATAACCTGTAATCTATGTGTTTTCTGATTATAAGCTATATTATTACAAAGTTTGACTAAAATACCTTCTGTATTTTCTCGTGAAGGAATAAAAAACATCTATCGGAACAAACTTTCGTATTTATTAAGCACAAATAAGTAAAAAGCAGGAATAATTTCACTGTATTATCGTCACTAT
>DWCF01003874.1:0-18264 GCA_018230265.1 Delias oraia
AGGTACAATGAATAAATAATTATCGTTTTGCATAAATTGTCATAAATACCACATTTTAATATTGGCTCTCTTCTTGTTTTCAACATTAGAATTTGTCAATACAGAAGTTCTTGTTTTTTTCGTGATAGTAATCATTAATTTTGTTGATACCTTATATAAACAATATTGGAGTTAACTTTCAAATCTATATGATTAGTCATACTTTATTGTTTTTATGTAGTAACAATAAAAAAAATAAGAAGATTAATCCTTATGATTACGAAATTCATTAGTTTAGATCCAGGGTTTTAAGATGACCACATATGTATACATTCGCTATGCAACCAGCATTCGGCCAACGATTCAATTTCTCAACAGTTTTGTCTAGTTTCCATGTTGCAACTATTGAAAATCATCGTAACATCTCATATTTCTTAAGCTCTAAGTGCTTTTCTAACTGTATCTATTTTTAGAATTCAAACATTCGGACAATCACGATTTGCCAACCAACTTTGTTATTTGGCAACAGATTAGTAACTATAATCATTTTTTCTGTTCATTAGAGGAATTTGAAGGTTAAGTGTTACGATTCGATTTAAGTATCATATTAAGGAAATTTTATTTGCACATTTTTTAAATACTTTTAAACACTCATACTTCTTTTAGTTCTTCAAATAAACCGCTTTCTATATAATAATAACTCTGTCTTCAAAAATTGACAGCAAAATGACATTTCCGTTGTCTTACAAACATGGATGACATTACAGATAGTAAATACTATAAAGTATAGAGAATAGATACTATAAAAAGTGACTTCTACATTTAATTAGTTTAAAAAGCGCAATATCGATTATTTATGGTTTTTTACTCCAATACAAGAATATGACAGTAAGTTAATGCATTGACTCATAATTTTCATATTTATTTATATTATTAAATATTATAATAATGAAAATAGGATTTTTCGTAAAAGCTTGTTGAAAATCTTGTAGAAATTTTCGTTGTATACTAAATATTACTTTTATCTCTAAATTTATGGATATATTTCAAAGAAATAGAGCCACTTATGATGTCTAAGATGGCATACACATCTCAGTAAGTCATTTCAAGAAAATCTTTCTTTGTTTTATACTAAAACAAGAAATATATATTCAAGAAACTATAAAGAGCTGTTAGAGTAAGAAATATTTTATAATTACGAAATCTGTTTATGCGGTGGTTGCTCAGAACTACATCTTTAGCAGACGGTTCCCATAGAATTTGGGTTATCTTGATAAATCACCATCACTTGCAACACTCAGACCAGGAATTTGATAACAACCTAGAAGGTGGCTAAGCCAATGATGGTGCTTTTTTATTTTATATTTAGTTTCCGTAAATGCTGTTTTTAATTACATAAAATACATAATTTCATAAAGTTTGAATCGTAAAAGATGTAAGTCGACATTTTTAATTTAAAATAAGTTGTTGAGAGCTTCGTAGCTAAGTGGTTTAAAAGGTCTACCATGTAGCGAGCGGTATCGGAATCGGATCCCGGTCCGGAGAGTTATAATTTAATTTATAATTTATTCGGTCTCTAGAAGGGCTTGACAGTGGCCGGGTGAAAGTCTTAATACTGTTAAACCTGTGGGAGAGCCATGCTAAAGCATATGCTGACGCACTAATTGGGAAGGCTCGTCCACAAGTGATACCACGGACTTACAGAATACTCAGCATGAATCGGTACTTGTACTGTTTCACAGAGTGACTGAGGATAGTAGCCCTAAAAATGCCGCTTAATTGGCATATAAAGCTGGCAACACAACCAATCCGCGATGGTTCATGGGCGGTGGTGTTCACGTACCATATAGGAGACCCACCTGCTCCGTTGTGCGATATAGAATTAAAAAAAAGAAATTTATTATCCGAATAGTTTATCTCTCTTATATAATACCTATAGACACTTAACTCGACAAGCACAGCACGACGTTGCGTTTAGAAATTGAAAGTAATTTTCTTTAAGATCATTCAACGGTTATACCTTACCGTTTGAAATTTGTTTTGTTTAATGTCTCCGGCGGTGTCCTAAATATTCACATAACACTGGCACACTGCCCATACGTAATTAGTCATCGTCCACGAGGTGAAATTGCGTGCCTAGAATGGGAGATTCTATGTGTTTTCAACAAACACAATTTATCGAATCGAAGTCGCGTGAAGTGAAATCTCGTGATCCCTGTGTGGGCATGCAGCAGCCACGCATTTGTGACCAATCCAACCAATCTAATCCAACTGAAGCAATAGTTTCAAAGTTTTCCCAATCTTGAGCAAAAACTAGAATTTCTATAATAATAATAACATTGACATGACTTGTTTATTCAAGATTATTATTACTTTATCAAAACAATACGTTCACAAAAATGAAAATAAAAATAAATATATCCTTATTTTTTTATTTTACATATTATTTATTTTTATAAATAAAAAAGAAAACATCAACTACCAAGATCCAATTTGCCATAGTCATTAAATTAATCAGTTACGCTTCAAATTTTATGGATTCCTTAAATATTTAATAATTAAATTTTGTCTCATTTTAAAAAAAATCAAAAAGAAAATGAACACGGAATAGTATTCGTTTTTATTTACTGTTGCCACCTATCAACGGATGGACTCAACGTAGTCTAGCCATTCGTCGGTAGGTGGCTCTGTACAAAATAATAATAGTATTAAAATTTTTTGGCAAAAACTTTTATTCATGTAAATAAATTTAATGTATTAAAGAGCTGTTAATATTTGTCTATAATATAGTTTTGAATCTAAGAAGTGTATTCAATGTGATTAGATCGATAAAATAATTACTTGAAAAGTATTAGTTGTATTCTTGCTTAATATCATTCACATATTTGACGCTCATGTTCTATAGCAAGAACCACTTTGCGTTTGTTTCCAAGAGTTGTCAAACTACTGTTTCATATTCCTGGAATATTGATTATGACTGAAGTTACGTTCCGCAACACGGGTATACGGAGACGTTATGTTATTTCCCTAAAGTTTCAAGTATGGTCTGACTATTCAAGAAATGTATGCCATTAAAATACAATTTACGATTACTCAGGTATGTATTTATTTACGAAAATAGGATAATCAAATTAAGGCGTGAATAAATAAGTTATAGAAATATAATTATTGAAAATAAAATGGGTCCTAGTTATAATTTAGTCATAATACTCAAAAATGCTTGAGGCATATTTGTATTATATGCACATGTTATCAATTTATATATGTTTTTATAATTTAATATACTTTTCTTATATTAAATTAATATAAATCCAAACACAAGTGCTTATTTTTAAGTTACCGTCGAAGCGTTTCACAAATAAATCAATTTGAATTTTGAAAATACTCTAAAATTAATTACCACGTTATTTACAAAGGCTTTTTAGGAATGAATATTTACAACAATTCTTTTATTTAGTGTTTAATGATGTATAAAAATTAAAATGTTACCGGAACTTCTCCTGATTTGTGTCGTGGTTCAATTTTTGATTAAGTAATAAAACATTCGCAAAGCTGCTATCTTTGTCATTTTTAATATACATAGCTAAATTAAATATTCAAAACAAAGCCCAGCACCCACTTTGTTATGTAAAGGCTTAGTGTAAAAAACAATCGTTCACACAACTCAAAATCGCTGTAAAAACATGGTCACACACGCGCAGAACTACCCAACCCCCCAATAACGTAATTGAACTTCGGCGAGTGTCAGTTGCATCTGTGTGCACTAGGCACACAGACTTGCCTGGATCTAAGTGCAACGCTCGGATTCGTTGGGGTAGGTCCTTAACAGAAGAATCGTTGCTCTATAAAACATCTTTCATACAGTTTTCATAGCAATTCACACTACCCGTGGCGATATAAAGTAGCAGCACTGACATAAATTGACAATTGACAACACATAACTTAGATCTCTTATTTATTATTGATTTTTTATTTAGAATTATATATTAACTAATATTATGATTAAAATAAATTACAATTATATTATAGAATAAGTTGAATTATTCACAACGGTATACAAAACTAACTTGTACTATAAATATATAATATTCTGACACCACTTAAACCAAAAACTTTTTATCTGAGGCAGAGTCTAACACTATTTCATAAATCAATACAGGATAACAGGTAAATGCAAATATCGAATCCGACTGTCAAAAACTTTTCCCCAAACATGCAATATTTACGTGGCTTGCATCTGTGTGCGTTGTGCCAGACATCTATCTAGACGTCTAGATATGTAGACAAGGGTGCATCGTTGCCCTAGGTCCTGGGGGGTAGGTCGGGTCCCATCCCCGATGCATTAAGTACTAACGTAATCAACTGTCGGCGCCTGTTATGGTACTCACGTTGCTTATCGACTCTAATTTGTTCAGATTTTATGCTCATGTAAACCATACACATGATCGTGTTTGATATTCGTAGTTTAGTGACTAGCAATAATAATATTTCAAATTATGCGAGTCATGAGAGAAAAATATATTGCATTCCACGAATGTTTCTGAAGGTCGACTTTCAATTTTGTGTTTTTGATAACAATTCCTTGATGAACGCTGAGTATTCACAGAATATTCAGCGTGAAATGGTAGTTTTACTTGTAACGGTATTTCTAATGTTTCGCTGAGTGAGGACATCGCAGGACCTTGAAAATAGTCCCGCCGGAGACTATCACGCGGTTGTCCATGGCCGGCGGTGTTCTCTTACCATATAGGACGCCCACCTGCTCCGTTGTCCGATATATAATAAAATAAAATGAAACCAGTATATTTATAGATATCAAAATTTCAGATTTAAGAACATTGTCACTTATAGTGTGAAACAAGAACATATTAGAAGCCCAATCTTTTAGAGAACTGTGTAATATAGATAACAAAGGAATAAATAATAGAGGATTCAGTTACGTAGTCCGGTGTGATTGGTCGAGTTATGGAAACATTATTGCTCCCACAGCAAAACAATAACTGTTTTAAGTGGTCAGCGGATTTTATTTGCTCAGTGACGGAAATCAATTCAAAACAATTAATAGTTATTCATTATGTAACAGTGTTTATTTACCAATACGTATAATGTCTCGGTCGTTGACCTCACCAACCGATCGTCGGATTTCGACAGCGTCCGCACTTGGGAAAGGGATGGCTTTATGGGGAAAGCTATGGAAATGAATGCGTGTCAGAGAGGGTAGAGACCTTGAGCAAAATCAAGGGTAAGGTTTTGTTACTGTGTGTGAATTCGTGTCGATAACCCCTTCCACACAGTCCAATAAATAAAATATTCCTAAAACAAAGAAAACATCAACAACACACCGATGATGTGTCAGCTCATACTACTGCAGATAAAGAAGGCAATAAAATAGGCAAATTACAATCTAGTTCGTAACTAAATATAATATTTAAGTGTAATCGCATATTATAATAAGCCATCAACATCATTATTTTGTATTATACACTCTAGAATCTCCTCATTCACAGAATAACAACTAGTTTTATTAGTCAAATAAACATAGCGCAGTTAACACTTGAAATGGCATTAAAGCAATAAACAATTTGCCGTCATAAAAAAACGCATGTCAACAAGCCACGACGACCACGTGCTACATTCGAAATAGAGTTACGCACACACGCGCACGCCACGAGGCCGCAAAGCCCGCGGAAAAATCAATATTTTGAGCAAAACTGCTTCCCTTAACGTACAAGTGTGCGTCAGCTATCGAACAGAGTCGTATTAAACAGCATTGCGCAGGCGGAATCACGCCTTATCACTTACGGAACAAAGTGTACTTTTCTCTATTGGGTCGGGGTAATTGAATCATAAAGACACCGCATAGTGTTGTGCTGCTCCAATCAATCGGATGGCCCGCTCTCGCGGCCGCGTGGCGCCGGTCGTTAACCCCGGCCCGGTCGTTACCCTGAATGCACCCTGCTACCCCGAGCTCACCCTTACGCCGAATCTTAGAACGCGCTCTGGCATTGACTCAGCACTGGGTTCGACGGACTTCTATACTTTTCAGATTTCCGGAATTATTTATAAACAGTTTATAAAAATTTAATAACCACGTAACAGTACTTTTAGCCATTTTTAGAACTTGAACAACTACAATATTTGTAATTACTACAAAATATTACAGAAACAAAATGTATAATTCGCATTGTCTAAATATTATTCATACTCAATACGCAAGTTTCATTATGAGAAATTAATAGAACATTGCTCTAGTAACATGTACTGTATCTGTATGCACATGTATATAAAAATCACAGACAACATGCTTATTTACAAGTACTTATAATTAGTAATATAATATTGTTATCATATAAAGGGAAACATTTTATTTTTATAGCGCCAACATAAAGCTATACTGCCGATGCAATGCGACATGTACGGGAATCAAGCAATAGCATTTTCATATTGTTAGAACAATATAAATTAAAATCGTATTTTATATAATTCTTTAACCGCGAAAGTTGATGAGAATAAATAAACGTTGTTTGTGTGTAGAGGGCGGGTTTAATGTTTCATATAAACGACACCTGAGGCTTTATAAATGTAGCGATGTCTACGGCTGTGCATATTTACAATTAATCACCTTAATAAGCCTTTATAAACTCCTAATTCATCGCATTTGTAGGTAATTTTCAGTTATAATATATACGCTTAACTTATATAAAACCGCTAATTTCAAACAAATCAAATGAAACGAATACGTAATTTCAATGTATTTTTCTCATTATTCAAGATGATCTACAAAGTAAAACAAGACATTACTCACAAGGAGTAACGGTAGGTTACAATTTTCAACCGATCTTTCTAAAACAAAAAGAAAGAATCTTACAATTAACATGATTGATACTTATTCACAATTTATAAGTGTGTTTATTATAGATCCGAAATATCAATATCGTCAATTACTAAGGAAAAAACAAAAGAGATCCATGACTATGCAATAAATTTTTTGGTTTTGTAATAAACTTTTCCTTAATTCATAGTTTTCCTTTTAGAATTTAGATCGTTTAGTTGGAAAATTAATATAAATTAAATTCGTCGTAAATTAAGATATAAATTGCAGTCATAAAAACAAAAACTATCAAAACTCATTTAAACTGAAAATCATGAAAATCTTATTAAAAATAACGATTGTGCCAAAACGGAAAGAACTTGTGACAAATAAGGTTAGGCCGGAATTCTTTAAACAAATACGCGAAGTCAGAACTGACGGTTCATTTAAACTCATGTCGTCTTAATTGCTTTTAAATTTTAACTAATAAATCTTTCTTAACTACTTTGACAAGGAAGGCATTTGGTGACTTCATAAAAGAGCTCATTCATATAAAAAATCATTTTTGGCTGCTATGTTTATATAACTTGTCGCTATTTATATTTACAAAAAGCTTTAGCTGTGGATAAATACTTATTTTAAATTATTATTATTATTAATTATACACAATTAAGTTTGTTTGTCACATTTCTTGCTTGAACGGCAGTTTTTGGTACGACTCGCTTTTTAAGAAGACAATCATTTACCAGTTTTAGCAAGAATAATACGTAAGTGTTAATGTGTGTTAATTAGCAAATTGAAATATTTCAAAAACCCTTGAGAGTTGACGAACAATAAAAGATAATTGTCTATCATAATACAGGCGACTGTAAACAGTCGTCGCATGCTTATGTTGGATTAAAATAAAAGCTCAGCGTCGCTGCACATTCTGTCTCCTGGGCGGAGCGTGAGCGATCTAGTAGATAAACGGCAGACACTTACACGCGCAGGCATATAAATAAACGCATAAGATGCGCCGCACTAGTTCACAAACAGCTGTAGTTCAGGCCCAAGCGGTCGGGGTCAATGCCCATCCGTATTTTCAACATGTGCCGACGTTTTCCGCGTTCCACGGAAAGCTCGGTTGTCATCCCTTCGGAGATCTTCGGGGCGCTTCGGCTCTCTTCGATTAAAACCAGGATACATCGAACAATGAGAGCCAAAGAGGTTTTATTTTTAGCCGTTTTACTATACGCTGAAAGCTTTGAAGAGCTTTAACTGCCTTGCACGGAGAGCGTTTCAGAGCTAGTTTGGTACCCGAATTGACATTTTAAATATTTAAATTATGGAAATTATGCGGTGTCGTGCGGCCTTGGCTGCAAAGCTCTAGAAAACTACATATTTTAATGTAGAACCAGATTAAGATCGTCGGTTACACCGGTTCTCTGGTACGAATAAGTATGCCAATAGCGATCGACGTAGAGGTGGCCTTTGAGGACCTTGTGCAAATGAAATCGCTTCACGAAAGACGTTCAATGTTACTCGGTATTCAATGTCATGGACAGCGTTAACTGCTTCAAGGAGTCTAATCATGTTTGTAATGCGTTGAGCAATACCTACTTAGATACTGCACTCTTGCAGAATACATAACCATTTCTATCGAAACCGTGAGTATGGTCCGTCGAGGCATTTGTCCTACTACTTACTATAAGAATGTTAAACAAAACCTAATTTTATTTTATACCAGTAGAAGAACTAATAAAAAAGATTAATTTATTATTATATGGCCCAAGAAAAACCTTAAGATAGAAATTGACCAGTGTGATACTTCTCATGTAGATAGATACCTAAGTCAATGTATACCTAATTTGAATTGAATCACGTATGTTTTTTTAATTGGGACCGCAGAGTTAGCATAGGTATGGCGTTAGGTTACATTCGCAGATGTTGCTTTCATAACATTACAGTGACGGACATGAGTCATGGCCAAGTTCATTGTCGTCCGGCCGAACTTGAACCTTATGTAAGGTAATTGCTGTACTGACAGATATGCGTTTTATTAATCTGCTATTCGATGTTCGCGCCTTTTCGTCAAATTTTAATCAAATTTCACGTGGTTGAGATCTCTTCATACTAATTCATGTTTGCTAATTTGTAATTAATTTAGTGTAACTCAAATAAGCTAAGTATTCATTGTTAATAACTGTTGTTTGAAATTTAATTATTTAGAATATTAATCATCAACCGCCTCTACTTTTTGTTTACATTGCTCAAATAGTTGTGAGAAAGAATAAAGACCATTCAAAAAGCGGAAACAAATAAGAAACAATCAATTACAAAAATGTCTGCACTTCCTTAGAGATAATATAAAATGAAATATAATGAAACGGCAGTCGTATATCTTTAGGTACAGCTCATGCTCCATCGTCATTGATAAGGTGCGTAAACATTCGTGACAATGACTCCGGTCTATATCGGTTACATGTGCCCTGATAAAAGAACAATCACACCTACAGATAAAATATACATTCTGTTTCTCTGGTCCTCTGCATACTAAACGCGTACAATACAAACTTTTAGCTACATCAATCAATCATTTTAAAATAAATTAATTTTTAATAGTTAAATTTATTTATTTAAATTAAACTTTATTTAATTTAAATTTAACTTTTTATTTAGCCGGAATACGCTGGATGCAGGTCGCTTCCGAAAGGTATTCATGGAAGTCCAAGGGGGAGGCCTATGTCCAGCAGTGGACGTCTTACGGCTGAAATGATGATGAAGAAACTTTAATATTAATTAACATCCCTATTACATATTTTCTTTTATTGTTTTATAAAACATTCAACCTAATGTTATAATGTATGCGATCAACTTTATTTGAAATTTTAACATTTGAAAGCAATTATGTAGAGAGACTTATGCAATTAAAAAATATATTAATAAAAGAGTTTCACAACATATATGCAATGTCTACAAAGACAAAGAGGACAATAAACCAAGATTAGGTAATGTTGATATGCAAAATTTGTTGCGATAAAGACATTTACATTGTTTCTGACACTGAATTTAAAATTTTAGTACCAATTTTAATGTCAAAAAAATATTAAAACGAATTGAAAAACTGTATAAATAATGTAAGCCGGTGACGAACTAGTGACAATTAGCGATTAATAAGCAGGACATTGAAACCAATTTTATTTCAATTTTGTCATTGGCTCTGCCCTTATGGTTATCGGAACTCACATCTTCATTCATCACACGACGTTTTGATTGATTTATTGTTACTTAACATGACGCGCCTACTTCAAAAACTATAAATGCAAAATGCGTGATTTGCCTTGCCTATTAATATCTAATGTTCTAGCTTGTGGAGGTTTCGCTTAACGAATTGCAAATAATTCCTATTCATAAGCTGTTGAATTGATGTCAAAATGATCAGCGATCTGTCATATGACAACAGGACATGTCATATCTGTCATACGTCATGACAGACCTTAGAGGATAATATATGCTCAATACCTAACACCTTGGGCAAGTTGATAATATCGTGAAACCTTTCCGCTAAGCTTGATAGCCTTCAAAGACATACGGAAGTCTAATCGCGGAAGAATCTGCGATCAGCAACTACTATAATAAATAAACGCACAATATTCGAAGTTCAGTCGCGGTCGCCGCGGGGTCGACGACCGTCCTTACCGCGTACGGAGCGCACAGACTACATCTATCTCTTTCCAATGTATGGCTCTATTTAAATCAATTGATATTTTCATAATTTATTCAAAAGTATGCCTGTTAATGTTTGATTTTATTTTTGTAATGCATGGAGCATTTTTAGCGCATGTCTATTGTCGCGATCAGTCTTGCTAATGCAAATTAACAAAGATATTACGTATCTACTGTCAGTCTATGGATCGAGAATTTATTGACGGATATATAAGTTTATTATAAGTTTAGTTAAAGTATAAAAACATTTTGAAGTGCAGAAGACGGCATTTTTTGAATTTTTACACCCTTAGGCTATACTGATTAATCGACTTTACAATCAAATTTTTAATCATATTAAATAAAATAATTTTAATAGTGAAAGTTATTATGTCTAATCTATAATATAAATCTTTATATGCCTACATATATATGCCTTAATATATGAGGGATGGCTTTTTAAATAAAATATGAAATAATGTGATAGAAAAAGCAATAGTATGCGAATACCAAAGGAAAAATTGTGATGTTTTATATATTTGGCAAAAATAAATCAAAATTCATTAACAGATCTGATTTACAGTATGAATAGAGAACTTGGTGCTGGTAGTGCTAGTTTAGTACCTTTGTTGACCAAAGGACGTATCTACACGACAAGGGACAATTCATAGCATACACAGTTAGCGAGCGAGAATTTTTATTGAATGGGGATGAAGTGACAGATATCGAATTTACTTTTTTTATTGTACAGCGAACAACGGAGCAGCTGGGTCTCCTATATGTCCACAGTCCACGCATTGGTTGTGATGCTGGCTTTTTACGTCACATAAGCGGCATTTTTAAGAGCCTCCGATATCCTCACTCACTCAGCGAAACATAGCAGAAGCACCGTTTCAAGTACAACTTTTTCACGCTGCACAACTTTTTCCCGCTGAATATTCTGTGAGCCCGTGGTATCACTTCCGACGAACCTTTCTCTTGATAATACACAAAATTGTCATTTATTACCGAAAACAGTTCTATTTAAAATAATTCATTTCAAGTTCAATTAAAAATAATTCATTTTACTCTATTAACAATGTTATAATTACTCCGTACTGACTTAATTGTGGTAGTGTTCCTTTACTTAAGAACTATATAGCCATTCCTGTGGGCGTTAGGACACGCAATGCATTTTAAGCTAACTACTTGGTAATGTCCAGAAGTCAGTTCTTGCGAGAATTTAACGGATAATACTAGTTTAAATCGGCTGTAACATCACTATCATGATTACTATATATATATTATGTTATGAATAAATTGAGATGGGAATGTTGATGACAATGCAGATCCGTAGTCGCCAATGACTGAGTTTACATATGAAACATATATGTAGCGTGTTCACATAAACAATACATATTATTGGTCGTGTTCTAAGAATTGTTATCATTCTAGCAGATAACTACAGAATGGTATGAGATGATATGAAAAAAGATATCCTTCATACATTGAATGGGAGCTAGAGCAAGCCTACGTAACACAACTAGCGCACAGATACCAAAGTATGTGTTAAAAGGTTTCCTGTTGGCATATTGATCCATGTAAGTTCCTTATTACTAGTATGATTTAATCTATGAGTTAGTGAAACAAATGTGTGTTTACTAAAACAATTTTTTATAGTTAATGAAACAAATGATTATATATTTTATGCAATTATAAATAAATTAGAAAACAGATTTTTTAATTTATCTATAAGAAGAAAGCTTGGAATATTTTATTCACAGCAACATAGTAAAGTAGTGAAAGTGTGTGTTACGTCGACGGAAGAGACGCTGCACTGCACAATTCTCCTGTCTTCGGAACTCATATTTAATAACTACTACTATTTAACAACACTGGTAACTAAATAAAGTCTACTTTTGAAAATTAAAAATTATATTATACATAAATTATATTTCTATTCATTTAAAAATTTTATAGTAAAAGTTAATACTTATACTATATATTATAAAAAGTATTGAAAGTTATGTGTAAAAGATATTTCTAACGTTCGAACGAATTTGGCGAAATACAGTGAGTGTTTTAAATACTTATACTTTTTTTTAAATACTTATACTAAATATATTTATATGATATATATAATATATATATCCTATAGTCAAAATTCGAAGAAAAAATTCAAATTGAAAAAGCCTTATAAAAGTCAGTTTGTTTTTCATTAGAAACAGAATAGGAAAACATAGAAAAACATGTCATATTATTTAAGGTTTATTTTATTTCAGTGACATCTTTTTCAATTTCTCACATGTAATATAATATAACATGATGATATTATAATGGACATGTAACAAAAATGTAGGCCACAATCTTATCATTTCCACCTATCCGCACGTTTAAAGATTCCAATTTCTAGTCATACGCATTTAGATTCAATAAATTCTAGTAAGTTTGTTTAATATAGAGCATCCAGAATGCAAAATTTAATTAAAAAAGCATATTATACATACAGTAGTGACTAGTGATCAACTGGAAACAAGATAAACGCCAAGAACACATAGCATCAACTAAACGCTTCCGCGTGCAAGCCCAAGCAGGAAGCCAATACTTTCCCTTTTGCCTATGCGCAGACCGCTCTGCTATTAACCGGCGAATTACAAAGCAACTCTACATCCTCACTGAATCTAACAATAACTGACATCCGTAAATTGTGCGTGTTATAATGAATAAGGTTAAGTGGTTAAGGCAGCTGCGTTGGTGCATCTCAGCAATAGAATTTTAATTGCAATTTGTATTTTCTGACAAAAATGTATTTTGATTAAATCATTGCGAAATATTATTCAGAAATAATACAAGCACAACTGCTAAATATTTTTTGTTAATCACACACTCGTTCGCAATGGCATACACTTTTCTAAGAAGGTTCAAAGAAATATGAACCTTCAGTTGGTGATAAACATTGACAGAAATAAATTTAAAAAAGTAACTGTCACTCAAAATGAAAACGTATACATTGCCTACCCATTCAACACTGAAACATAATAGTTAGTTTCATTGTAATTAAAGGAACCCTTTAAACCCATTTGAAAATGCAAAAACCGGATAGAATTTGGAGGATTTCTAAAAAGCATAAAAATTTCCTGTTTCTGAACAAGTTTTGGCAATGTAGTGGCATTATACAGACCGAATGGCGCCTACGGTTGACCTATTTTTTAAATAATATAGCGAACGTGGACTTTTAATTGAAGAAAATATACTTTTGGTGACCAGATTCAACTTTACGAAATTCGAATGGACATACGTAGCTACACGAAAGCTGCTTAGCATAAATATTGAGCAGACCAGAGAAGATTTATATTTAAAATTCTTATAACTATTGTTAACTATAAAACGTTATAAAATATAATATTTTTAAGCTACTGTCTGTAATGGTACTGTCAAAACACGTGCATAATTTATACATACTTCCTTGTTATACTGATATCTTAATAGAGCTCAATTTTCTCTTATTTGCAAACAACTGAACAAATAAAAAACCTTTCAAATTTGAAGATCCATTAGGTCCTCAATCGTACTGAAATAATTACTTCAATATCATCTACCTGTTATCATATAATAGTTGAAATTTAATATATTTTAACAGAGGCTCTACCGTTAACAGCACATTCTTACGGTTCTCCTTCCTGGTTACATATTTCATGATTTCAGAGGAACCTGAAGCTTTAAAATACGGCACAGAACGATCGAATTGCCGAGTTCACGATCGGACGGTGACCTCCCGAAAACTAGGGCGGGCGGGGACTTGAATACCTTCAGTTAGGTAAGCTATAAATCAGTCTAGAGAGCTCTTTCTATGAGATATATATATAAGTGAGATTAATATATAACGATTCTTGGATGACATTTCAAAGAAAAGATGTAATTGTGTTTTTGAAAAAAACAACAGTTTTATTTTCAAACTTTCTAGAACGTTTTGTCCATTACATTATATTCTAAACAAACAATACTTACCTGCAAAAAGAATAGAATCTACTTTTAATGTCCTTTCTTCAGGTTTCAAGTAGTATCTTTATAAATTGTAAATTAGTTTCGTTGAGTGAGAAAGGGTATCGGAGGCCCGTAAAGATGCCGCATAAGCAGCGTAAAAAGCCGACAACAAACACTTATGCACAGATTGTGGCGCGGTGGTCCATGGGCGGCTGTGTTCTCTTACCGTATAGGAAATCAACCTTCTGCACCCATGTTCGCTATAACATATTAAAAAAATCTAACTGGCGAATGTAATCTGACATTAGAAGACAAGGTGTCTTTTTGCAATGAGACTGACACTGACAGGTGTCAGCGGTAACACAAATAATTAAAACTGTATTAATACCATTACATACACTAGCATAATATTCAGAATGGTTTTTCTTTACAAATATTTGAAAAATATTAGATTAAAATAAAAAAAGGAACATGTGCCAGAGAGTCATACAAATCAATCTTCAGAGACACCCTTGCTATGCAATTGTTCCCAAAGGCAATAAATAAATAATAATAAAATTACTTTCACACTATGTAGATGTAGTATGAAATAATTAATTTTATTGTTACTTTACAGAAACTGTTTTTCTATTACACATTTCCTATAGACGTAACTCAAAATACAGCAAAATATTTATTGGCTTAACGACATCCCCAAAGAAACCAGTTGAATTCATTTTTGTTTATAAGAAATAAGCAGGTGTTTATCGGAACACATTTCCGGAGATAATACCGACAGACAAATAAATAACCGATCTTAACGTTTTATATTTGTTTTATAGGTTAAATGATGTACCCATAGGCATTATGCATGAACCTAAACCTAATATATTGCAATGCAATTCTAAATACGAAGGAAATTAGCAGGAGGCTCATCTATGATAAGCAACCCTATGCCCATGGGACACTCCCCAGTCCCCGCTGGGCCGCGGGTGCGTGGCCGGCTCGGACAAATTAATTCGCCTAGGAAGTAAAAATTGATATTCTCAACCTCTTTAAGCTATGTGATATTTACATATTTTTAAATATGTATGTTTGTTAATTTGAATTACGATTGCTTGTTATAACAAAATAAATGATCTTAATTTGGCATAATCTTATCTTTTCTTAGTGTTATGTCTCAATTTTGCATCATCGCTGATGTAACGACATGACATGATAGAATCAGAATATTTAAGTGACTGTTTCAAGTAAAGCAACGTTTATAAGCAGTTTAGGAGTGTTAATATAGATGGTTAGAATGTTTATTAGACTATTATTCTTATTCTAAAGCACGACAACGGAGCTAGTCGATCACCTGTATGGTAAAAGAACAACGCCGCCCATGAACAACCGCGCAAAGGTCCGCGCAATGGTTGTGATGCCGGCTTTTTACATTTAAGCGGCACTTTTAAGTACTTTTAACTTGCCCGGCTACTGTCAAGCCCTTCCAGAGACCGAATAAATTAAATTATAATTTATAATTGTCCGGACCGAGATTCGAACCCGATACCTCTCGCTTCATAATTAACATATTAAAGCACTCAGCTACGAGGCTCTCAAAATATTATTATCTATCTATTTTGTGCACTTATTGGATTACATAACTTTCACTTCGTTGGCCGAACTAATCTTCTAAGCGGCAAGAGCGTTGAAGGCACATTGCTAATCTAACTGACCTATAATATGAGGTTGAAAGACCACATAAATTACCGTGCATTATGACCGGCACAAAACACTTCATTAAAACAATATTAAACTTTAACCCTTCATAGTACGGAACAAAATAGCCTCCACGAAAATGAGCTTTAGTATGTTTCTCAGAATGATTTGTTTAATGCTCATTTATAGCTTGAATAATATCTAAAAGGAGAGCGTGCGATTGCATCAACGCGTTTTACTTTTATCGCCACCCATTTTTATCCATTTCCGCAGTTGAAACGTACGAATAATATTTAACAAGCATTTATTGAACAATTAATTAGAAATAATATTAGATATCGACTTTTTAGGACAATGTCCTTGCAAGTATCGTTGTGTTTCCGGCATTTTATTTGCGAGGGCGGATGTCATTACTCTCGTCCGAATTTTAGAGATATTGCGTACAAAACATATAGAAATGGTCAAGCATATTTTACCATTGACAACATGAAACACGGAGACATCACAATATCCTAATGTACTTAGTACGTTCTCACTAACAGCATTGCTAATCAAAACATATGATCAATAACATCATTAACATTTTTAGGACAAAAAGTAAATACAAATCATTTCGCGCTTCATACAGAATCCATACAGAATCGCAATAAAAAAATATATTTGACTTGACTCTCTATACTGGATATAAGCAGGCTGGTGAGTTTTCAATTATATGAATGAATTATATAAAAAGAAATTAGGCACTATATAAAGATAACGAAACTCTATGAACCGTTTGTTTTATGAATCATACGCTTTCCAATATAAGCGACAATAAACTCACATTTTAATATTTAGTCGATGCATGTATCTTCTCAGCCTTTTTCCTTCATCTCTGTAGTTAGGGAGTGAAGATAGGGTAAGAATGGCCTGGAAAAAAAATTTAAAACATTTGAAAAATTAGTACTATTACAATCATTATATAATATAACATTAATATAATAATCGTATCCTTTACCTAACCAAAGTTAACGTGTTTAATATTATAAGAAAAATTTATTGTTGATATAAAATCTTTAGAGGATATTAAATTACTGTTTTATTATTCGAAATATGAAACGAAGTTGAAACACATCTCGTAGATGTTCTTAAGAACAATTAAAATTGAGTGCATCTTTGCATTGAATAATAATATGTAGATTATATAAAATAATTATTTCTTGTTCTCTTTTCATGTTATTAATTAGTCACTTAATGGATTTTTAATAATTTTATCGATATTTGTACAGTGTTTAAATGTTAGTCTCTAAGTAAAATCGCAATGGAATAATAACCTCTACTATTCAAACGGAAGCAGCGATCCGCATCACCATGAAAATCCTTAAAAAGCCACAACAAGTCACTCACTTGACACATAAACGTTCACCATCCACCTATATCCGCGGAAATTATGAGAAGTACACACACATACGCTCGGCGCGAGCATCCGGCGTCGACGGCCGCACAAAGCTACGGCAGAACGGTGACTGACCGGCCCACTTCACGCCGCCCCGCTCCTACGGGACCCTACCGCCAGGACCGGACCCCTAATCACGCGACCCACCGCCTATTGTGCCGGCGTTTTTCCTCTTTTCCTTTCGTGATCTTGTCTAGCGGGGTTTAATACAATTAAGGCTTTCAATCTTAGTGCATTGCTGCTTTAACGATACATTCCTAAGCCTCGGCACAACGCCACTTGTGATGCATAAGATTTGATTTTTTTTTGATTAGGTAGAACGAAGCGTGGTTTGAATAGACGGATAACGGATAAATAAGAATGTGGATTTGTTTCACGCTGAATCACTTAGATAAAGCGATAATCTGCCACCTCAAAACTGCCATGTCTTTGACCTTAGTAAAGACAATGAATCGAATGTCAATATTTACGAACCACGTATAATTCAATGGCATATCGTTCGCGTGAGAATGTTTAAAAGTCGATTGTTCACATAATCCACAAAACGTAGACATAAGTAGATATTGCTTACAAAATGTTAGTGTAAAATTTAAAAAATAAAATTTAAAGTCTTATAAGCCAGAAAAATAAGCCTTTATCGAGTATCTGAAACCTAGAATTTTCAAGAAAGTATTTCAACAATTATATAAGAAGAAACTATAACGTAACTCTT